>CAJHUC010002832.1:0-11603 GCA_905146915.1 Ostreobium quekettii
CGGCCTATAACTTTGAGTCAAAATCAACATATTATGGCATGTGCATATTGGGGAGATATAAAGCCTGCCCCTCATAAATGTAGACACTGCAAAGAGATGTTTCATTGAATCGACACAACAGGCAGCAATCTCACCCATTTGGACACCTGCCAGCTGGCCATCACACTCACTTTCCCATAACTTCGCACCAGACCGACCATTCAAGTGGCCCATCCAAACCCCCTTTAAACCTCAGCTCTGCCACGCGCTCAAACTCCACTGTCATCAGGACGTCCACAAGGATGAGGCCCCTCAGGGTGGTCTGCAGCCGCTCACCAAAGGAGAACGCCTCCGCAGGGGCACCCCTGCTGGGCGGTCTCCCAAGGCAGACACGAGCGGCCACAGGGTGCCATGATAAGTGCAGCCAGGCCTGGGTATCAGGCCGCCGAAGCCTCAAGGCAACTGTGTGTTTGCTGGCTTGCACTACCTGAAGTGGCAGCAAAGGTTCAAAGTTGAGGGATCTCATAATACTCTTACGTACGGTGAAAGTGCTGGTTTTTGCTGTAACTGCCGGTGTCCTCAGAAATTTTGATAATGCCTTTAACAGTTTGGACAAGTGCCCTGCAGAAGAGTGGTGCCCACTGTACGTTGCATATTCGTTTGCAAGACACACCTTGGTGGCATCATGCACCCTGCATACTTGCGCACCTCCAGACACACAAACTTGCATTCCATATCCCACCAGTGAGGATGCTAGTGCCTCCAGCAAGGGCACATGAACAAGCTGAAAATACTCCAGGAATATGCAGCAAAACATCAAGCAAGGGCCAAAACAGCAGATAGTGTCAAGATATTATGTGACACTGAGGCCAGAAGCATCGTGCCTATGTGTGTTGCTGTCGTTGCGATTAAGCTTTCACTGTGCTTTGGGACGCTCATGTGTTTGTATTTGGAAAATAAACAGAAGCAATGCCAGGGCCTGGGCTGTGCATGTGCCTGCTTCGTGCAGAATTCAGATCCATACATTAACATTCCATACATCATGTGTTCCAGGTTTTTGTCGGCCAATAAGCTCTGTGGGTCAGAAATGTTGTGCTGCAAACCCAGCTGAGGCCAACACATCGACAGCACAGACACACAGCATTCAAGGTAATGTTCCCAGGTTGCAAAGCAGCGTCTCAGATTTCTTTTAAGCCATAGGGGCCACTCTTCTCAACATTCGACAACTGCAATGAGTGAAACAAGAACTCCCAGGATTGGCCAGGGACTCCCCATTGTCTTGAATTCAGCATACGCAACTGCCCCAGACGTAGGGGTGTGGGGGTGTGGGGGTGTGAGGGTGTGTGGGGTGGAATTGGGGTGTGTGAGTGTGGGGTTGTGGTGTGGGTGTGGGGTGTGGGGTGTGGGGTGTGGAATGGGGTGTGGGGTGTGTGGGGGTGTGGGGTGTGGGGTGTGTGGGGGTGTGGGGGGTGTGTGGGGAGGGGAGAGCTGGTCGACCAGCCAGTTTTTCCTGTCAGTACAGGAGCCATACACAGGCCTCACTTTGATCCGAGGTCAAAGGTGGCTGTAAGGCTAAGGCAACGCAGCAGCAAATTGCAGCTGCAATCAAGCTGGCACTGAAAACTTCCCTGTGGCAAATATTTTCGAACTGGCAGCACATTCAAACAATATCATTGTACTGATGCACAATGTGACTCAAGAAATCTACGCCTCTGTCAGTCCTTGAATACAATCTTTGTGGTTTGCCATTAATTTTGCTGTCCTAGGGTCGAATTGGCAAAGATAACAGCAAATTACACATGTCTCCAGCGTGGTGTTCAGATTCCGCGGCAAACTCCCTAAACGGCGGTACCATACGGCCCTTATATGAAACAGATGCCAGGTTCCATCGATGATGGAAGGACAGACTGGATGGGTGGGCAGAGTGCACACGCTCAACCACGAATGCAGGCGAACCACAGCCTTGGCAGCTCTTGCACAGCGTTTCACCCTGCAATCCGACAATCTCGGTCACCTTTGGGCCCTCCTCACGTCATCAGCCCCAGCATTACCAGTTTCACAATGCCAAATTTTGCTCCCATTCTTGATTCCTGCTTCCTCAGGAGGGTTCAACACAGGACTTGCAATGACCAGACGCTGCGGCTGATGGCACTGTGGCCCTCCCGTCGCCAAATCTAGCGCAATGGCACGAGTTTGTCCTGTCCAGAAACAGCAATCCCCAAACCCCATCTGGCCCGCATCAGCGCATCACCTCCTCCACTCTCGAGGGCGTCCACGCCTTCAGCGCACTGCAGCACGCCAGCATCGCCGTGTAGTCGACGGGCTGCCTGCGGGCCTTTTCCGTCCGCGGCACCGAGGCGGATTCGGGCACCGCCAGCGCGGCTGGGCCCAGGGCACCGTCTCCAGAGGCGTGCACGCGACGCGCCCCATCTGTGATGACGTGCCGCTTCGCCTGCGCATGGCTGGGTGAAGGGCGGTCGTTGCGGTGCAGCGAGGGGAGGGCTGGCGACGCACGCGAGGCGCGTCGCGACGCCAAGAGCAAGCCCCTGTGGGCCGATTGGGACAGCATCCCCCACACGCACCGCCTTGCCCCTGCGAATGTGACGATTCGGGTTTAAAGCATCAACTCATGCCCAAAAATGACGAGTTCTTGTTGGTTCCTTGATGCAATAGAACTGCCGCTTTTTTTTCCGCTCCTTGATGCGTTTTGCACTTGGGTGTGTCTCCACGACTGGATTGAATGTCTGACTTTCAGAGGGAAATTCCTCTGAAAATGCAATCACCCAAAAGATGAAAAATGTGCAATTCTTTTGAGAACCAACTGTGGCTGCTCAGACCTTGAGCCTTGAACCTCAGGTCCAATCCAAGAAACTTTACTTATCAAGAATATTGCGACTAAGTTTCAGTCTGTTAGTTTCCAGCGATCCATACAAACCTCAGGAATATATCAATATTTGAATATTGCGCCTTCCTTTGTGAATTAGCTCTTGTTCGTAGTTCACCAACGGACGGAGTCGCCTCTCACGCCAGACTTGGAGCTCTCGTCGCCGTGCTTTCTCGGAACTTGGCACTGTTCCAAGGCTTCCACACTGTTTCCATGCCTCCTATGTCTGCAGTGCATGGTTGAATTGCGGAGTGTTGCCATGATGGCAGTGCCATCTGATTTCTGCCTTCGTGCGCTGTGTTCCCATCAGTCAGACACTCAAGAGACCGTCATGCACGTGCTAGCCTTGTGCCTCAACACCTCGTGCCGTGTTCGCCAATCGAATATCACAGCCTGCAAATTGCAATTTCTTGTTGACCTCCTGGATCTGCTCGAGCAAACTGCTTGCCATTTCACCAACGTGGTCCACAGCATCCGCACATGTGCCTTGGAGCGTTGCGCTCCCACCGATCGGCTTGCTCACAAGCTCGCCGGTTGGCACTGGCCTTTGCTTGTTCTTCCCGGAATCGCGCCTTCCAGACGGCTCAACTCGCCACTTTGAGTTTGCGAAGAACATTTTGCGAAAGCACCAACAAATTAAATTTAAACTTGGAAATTTCCAAGTCCGCACCTTGTTGCTATCAGTCGTTACACGACTCCAATCTGTCCCACGAATCTGTGTGGTTTCGACTCACCACAGCTGCCAGTCCGTTCTACATGACAACAAGCCACTGCTGCAATCAGGCTTGGTAAATACGGCTGGATGTAAATAAAAATACGAATTATTACGATCATTTGGGAATTTTTTGAAATACAAGTAGTTTTAGGCCTACCTTAGAGCAATTTTATATTGAATACCCATAATTTGCCAATTAATGGATGAGACCTGCCATTTGCATGCCACGGACCTGCGACCTGCTTGTCACGATGGACCTGGGCGAACTGTGGATGTGGCGAAGAGTGAGTGGCGATGCTGGCGGTCCTCAACGCTGCTGACATAGTTGCTGTTGTAGAGGCAGCGGACGAAGATGGCATGGATGGGTCGGACATGGAGGCCGACTAATTTTGTCAATACTGATTGTTTTGCACTTTTGACAATGGATGATAACTAAATAAATAATGCCATTGAAGCTGTAATTGTGAAAATGTTTGCCACTCTTTAGACTTTTTAAAACCCCCCAAAATACGTGACAATACGCGTATTTTTCTGTATCATTATTTTAGGCCTTATCCGCAGTTCCCAAGCCTGGCTCCAGTTGTTGTGAATCCCTTGGATCATGTTGGGGACGTTCATCCTGCAGCGCTGGTCAACATAAGCATCTAGGCATTCAACATGACGCAACTCATCACTCCCCACTGAAAATACAATGATAACGCACGCCAATAATGTATTCAAACCCATATTCAGCACGTATAAGTAAACCCATGTCTCACTGAGTTCCGTGCTCCCTCAGACAATATAAGTATTTACGCACATTATTGCCAAAATCCCAGAAGTCAAATCCCATTTCGCCGAGGTCTTGTTTCCGCTTCCTGTGCATCAAGCTTACGTGCATTATTTTAATTTACTGTCATGTGCTTTCCCAGTCTGCATATTGCCTACCTACCACTTAAGTATTGCAGGTCGTGTTGCTTGCACAAATTCAAGTTAATGGCGCCAATTTTCCGTGAGTGCTGCTAAAGTACGGTTCACTTGGAGCATTGTTGCTTAAAGCACTACTGTCCCCCAAAATCTTCCACGATAACATCACCAGTCCAGCCTCTGGCACTCGTGGAAGTTCCACGTTCCAGGCGTACCATGTGTCGAAGGCCATTGTTGGCCACCCCCAAGGACCGTTGTTAGCATTCACCAAACCCGATCAGGGCCTTGTGATCTGATCTATGGGGATGTAGGCCGGTTTGCGTACATTGGTGTGTTGTGATGCAGAGTTGCACACGGCATGCAACGGCTTTGCCGACCAGACAGTGCATGTTTTGTGTGCTTTGTTCCCGTGATCACGTCAGTCCCTTGCACACTCGGTCAGTAGATACCTTGAAAAAGTCCAGAATATCAGCCTTGGGGCAAGCGAACTTTTGATTCGGACTAGATAGAAATTTTGTTGTTGCTGCTGATCTTCTACTGCCATCGAACAAGGCATCGGGCCTGTAACTGTGTATTATGTTCAGGGGGGTTCTGGTTCAGGTTTTGAGCGGTTTCCAAGAATTGATATGTGTGAACCTTCGCGCGCTCCTGAAAGTCCATTCCTGGTAAACGGTGATGTTCAATCCACAATACCGACGCCTTGTGAGTGAATGACCACCTGACGATTGTTTCTTGTGCGTTGTGGTATGCTATGACTTGTGTGATAGCTGTGCGTGGATCGGTTTTGTGGCATCGTGAAAGATCGTTGCAACTTTGTGGAGCACTACTGCCCATAGTTTGCAAATGATCCAATTTCCACTGCACTTAGCACATTGAACACACAAACCATTACTTTGTGAGGTGTCTGGCCAATTCGTCCGAGGACAACTTGTCTAAAAGACAAGTCGTCTAAAGACAACTGGTCTAAGGACAACTTGTCTAGCGAGTGATCCTCTCTAAACACGGCCACAGGCTGGTTGTGCACCAATGACACAAACTTCTCTGCCATGAGCGCGACTCGTTTTCGAACCCGTTGCGGGTGTTCAGGTGCCCTATGGTGAAGTCAGTTGCAACGTGGATGCCGTCTTTGTGTTTAACGCAAAGACCCATCTAATAGACGGGTTATCTTTAGAAGAGTTGAGTCAACTCGTCTACGCAGCACCCACCAATCAGGTTTGGTTTTTATGCCGCAAAACCTGATCGTATTTACATTTTTACGTGTAAAAATAGTTTTTACGTTTTTACGCGTAAAGTTGCGTAAAAATACGTAAATAAAACGTAAAAACTGCCCTGTGTACATAAGGACAGTACATACAGACTTTTGGATTCCGGAGAGTGGCATCCAGACGCTCTGGAAAGGGCAGAAAATGAGTTTTTGTCAAACGCCATCATCGCCCTTGCCAAGGGCGATGTTGACATTGTGTTGTGGGGACTGGAGATGGCGGAGAACTGATCATTGTACGCAACTTTCACCGTGCAACCTGGGTGTCCCAGGGAGCAGTAAAAACGTAAAAATAACCATAAAAATAGGCCCTTTCGCAAATCTACGTTTTTACATGTAAAAACGTAAAAGTAAAACCGTAACCGTAAACGTAAAAACCAAGCCTGCCACCAATTGCATTTAACCTTTAATTACAATTCATTTCGTTTGTGGCAGGCTGCATTCCGAACTGGTTTCTGCACACGTTCCTGGCAACCGCACAGGGGGGCGGACAGCACAAGAGGGTGATCACCGTTCCAGTCACATGGCTGGCGGGTGTGGCGCGGTTTGGCGCAGTGTGGCATCGCGTGGAGCATCGATTGGCAGCTATGGAAAGCGGAAATTCTATAGGGCGCGGAGGTGGATCGAGGGGAGAGATAGCCGAACGTCAGCGCCGATTGGCAGCGATGGAGCGCGCAGATTCTCCAAGGCGCGAAACTAGGTCGATGGGAGAGGTTGGCGAAAGGTATAGTCGATTAGCAAAGATGGAGCACGGACATTCTCCAAGCTGCGAAGGTGGATCCACGGGAGAGGCAGGCGAACGGCAGCGCCGATTGGCAGCGATGGAGCCAACAGATCCTTCAAGGCAAGAAGGCGGATCGTTGGGAGAGGCGGGCCAACGCGACCCCAGTCCACAATGGGAATGGATTCGCGGACAAAGGCGTTGAAGTTCCACGGGCACCTCTACACAAGGAACCGGGTGGTGCGCTGCACCAGTTACTGGCGGTGCGAACGACGCGACTGCCCAGGGCGCGCAGTTTTGATTGAAGATGTGGCTGCGAGCAACAGTGGCCCTTGGGCAACAGGCTTGAGCTGGAATGCGGAAATGAGTGAGCTGGTTTTGTGTTCAGGGGAATGCGGTCAACAGGCGAGGGCCCTCGAGCCACCGCCTGGAGGTACATGTGGATATGAGCAAGTGAACTTGGGTCAACGGAATTCTAGACGAGTTGTCCATTAGACGAAATGTCCTTGTACCACTTGTGCATTAGACGAGTTGTCCTTAGGCACCCACTGTGCGAATAGACTTGCCAATGGCGGTTCGAACACATTTCCAAATGTTCTGCATGGCCTGCAGTCAGGGATTCGTTCTGAGCCCAATATGGCGAATTAGCTGCCCGGTTCGCAGCCAAGTCCTCTTCCAAATTTTGCCTTGGGGGTGGCCTGAACGCTCAAGAGCCGTCATGGATCAAAGTAAGCGCGGGACAGGATGCGCACCAGCCTTCCTGCATACCCTGGCTTTTGAGGGGCCCACAGTCACGCCCCATTTGCTCGGCGCCAGCTTCCTATGTCGGACAGCAATGGCTCGTTCCAGCCACGAATCCATTTGATGCCCTTGCGGTAAATGACACGCCCTGTTACACTCATCCCAGCAAGTACACCTGTCGTCTCAAAAGCAAAGCCAAAAGCCGGCTTGCTTGCTGCGGCTCCCTCATTGACTTGCGGCTGGTCGGATTCTTCAGCCAAAATTCCCCTTAGTCATGGAAAAATATCCCGCAAGGCCACGCTGTCGCGGGGGAAATTCCTGGGAAGATGTGCGGTCCCAATTCCCCTACGGTCCTGTCTGTCACATGTATGATCAGTGATCACCATGCTTTGTACTACCTTCCCCTGACAGATTCCCTTCAACTCACGATCCGGCGGCGTTTGGCCCGGCCCGGCTGTCCACTCTTCATAAGTGTCCACCGGGCTTGTTACTCCACTCCTCTCGCCTCGCAGTGTTGGACCCCTCCCTTTCAGCAGGTGAGCCGGCTGGGCGGGCTGTGGGCGGGGAAAACTTGGCCAAAGCGGGGCGAACGCAGCGGCAAGCGCCGCAGAACGCGTTTCGCACCCGCGGCCTTGACCGTGTGCGCCGCCGCGGTCGGCGATTTCGGGATCCCCTGGCTGGCCCCTCAGTACAACCGCCCCGATGTAAACGGTAATTTGCGCGGAGGCAGATGGCGCTGAGGGCCCCTCCGGGCCTGGGCGCGTCCCAAGATCGCGCGTTTCTGCCGCCGAACGGGCGTTTCGCTGCTTGGGATAGAAATTCTGGTCCCAATTGCTGCCGCCACCCCGTGCCATTTCACGCCGCAGCTTCCGCCATTCGCCGCCGTTTCAGCGGCGGCCGGCCGGCATCCTCCGGAGTTTGGGCCGATCACGGCGCCCGCCAAAAGGCGTACCCCGTTCCGGCGCCAACCGCCCGCCGGAGTTTTGGGCGACGTGAGGTTTGGGCGCCTCGCAGGGCACCCCAGCGCCCCCAGCGCTGCCACGCAGCACGCTACACCCCTGGCGGCGCCCCTGGGCGGAGATCTGTCGCCCTGCCGTCTCTCAAGGCACAGCGAATGCGAATGTTCCACCCCCGCAGGTGCCCGCCCCACCGCCCACGCCCTCAATTCTCTGCCGCCGATCTCCCGGCGCCCGCGGCGGGTATCTGCTCTGCCGCGGCGGTGCACCCCGTCAGCAGCCGCTTCGGCCGCGCCCGCTCCCCAGTTTTCGAAATTCACACGGTCTCCAAAATTGTCGGCACCCTCAGTGCGCCGCCCTCTGGCCATGTTCCCAATTTCGCGACCGATCCGTGGACTCTCGCGCGTGGCGGCTGCTAGGGCCGGGGCTCAAGTGTGACCGGGACGGAACCCGCTCAGTTGCCTGCCCCAAGCGCTAGCGCAATTGCAAAACCTCGCTGGAGTCCTTGAGCGTGGTTGCTTGACTGGTGGCGCCACCCTGTTAGACGCCCCCGTCCGTTCGCCATCCGACGCCAAATGCCTTGCCCCTCCCCCCCGCAGCCGCGCCGTCGGGGCTCCGTGCGCCCTGGCCGCCACGGTGCGCCGCAGTTTCTGTCCCCTTGCGGTGCGCGGAACCCTGGCACTGGACTGGACTGTTGGGCCATGTGGCGCAACCCCAGCGGGGACGCACCGGCGCCTGTCAGCCGTAAGATTCTCCGGACACCGCCGTTCCGCTGGGCGCTGCTGCCTGTCATAGGCCCTCGGAAGTCGGGCACCCGCGTCGGTGACACGACCCGTGGTGTGTGCGTTGGCCATCCACATCGCGGTGCCCCCTGGCGCCCTCTTAGGTCGGCCCCAAAGTCGATTCGTCATATGCTTTGCGTCAGGTTTGCGTTGTGGCGCCTGGCGCCTGCACCCTTTTGCCAACGTCTGCCGGTGAACTCGGTTGAAACCAGCTGTTGATGATGTGGCAATAGTACCTCTCTTTCTGTGTGTCAACACTCTGCCTCCAGCGTGTGTGGATGTGCTGATTTGCTGTTCCCGTGTGTCATGTTGCCCCAACCGTCCACTGTCGATTGTGTGTGCGCTTGTGCATTGCTTGTCATGGTTGCTCCCTTGATTGTTTCAGCTTGAGATGATGATTTACCTGTCGTGATTGTCTTCCTTGGCTCCTGTTCATTCAAACTGTCATTGCTGCGCATACACTGCCAAAAGCAGAACCATTCGGCTGGCGTCGTAATTTGCAGGAATGGGTTGCCTGGTAACATTCAGAGTCGTACAATGTGTAAGACTGCAATACGTTTCTGGCGCTGTCAGTTGTGGGGCATCCACCTCTCCAACGCTCTACTATCCATCGAATGGGCTGTGCTGTTTGAATCGTCATCTATACTGTGATATCCGAGGTGGCTGTGAAATGCCCACCAGGACACTGGCCCCAACGAGCCAGCAGCATGCACCAATGTCCCCCAAGCACAAATGTAGGATATGTTAGCTGTGGCTTGTTGCAAAGTGCGGATCCTTGTTTGTTGCGAACGGAATCTCTTCGGAGTTTCTCACCGGCTGTCACTGTGACTACAGGATTGTTGTGTGGTTTGAGTGGTGAACTTGAGACACCCGCACACTCCCACACTGTCCTTCTTGGACGCCCCTTTGTGTATTGTTCTCGCATCGCTCTAGAAAGCGCACCCCGTGGGAGACGTTATCTCATTGCTGGTGTACAGCAATCAGAAAAATCAACCATGCTTTTAAGCATTGGAGAGGAGTGTGTTTTTGCAGGGACGGAGGTAAGTCTGGTCCGTGGGGCTGGCTTTGGGGGGTTGTGAGTGCGTGCATATTAACGGGTGACGGTCGGCCTCGACCGATTTCTTGTCCTTGTGTGTGTGTTTCGTGTGTAGGGATTAGGTGCATAAAGGTGCGCTTTCACATGCTCTGAGAACTGTCATCCTGACTTGACACATGGGGCTTCACTGCCGCTTGCACTTGCGATTTTTCACATGTTCTTCGCACGGCGAAGCTGCATTCCTCCCTGTCGCTGTCGCCCTCAATCCACACTTCGTGCACCCCCTGCAGGCTCTCCCCGCCTCCTCCCTCCGTCTTTCTCCGCCTTCACTTCGGCGCGCTTCACGGCCCCCACCTCGCGGAGATGGCATTCAACGGCACCGCCAACCTGCCCCTGCCCGGGTCATTCACCCCGGCCAGCCTGAGGTTCGCCAGCACCCCGCGCAGCCCGGGCGCGGGCAGGTCGAAGCTGCTCTCCAACAAGGTGCGGCCGACCGTCTCCGTTCCACCTTCCCCTTCGCCTGCCCCAAGAAGCCGTGTGCACGTGCCGTGTACATAGTGTGTGTATGGTGCGTTTACCGTGACGAATCGTTGGCAGATATTTGTGTCCCGAGTGGATGGATACTTCCGGTGGATACAGCGCGCTGGGGGATATTGTGCGACAGCAGGCTGTAGTGTTTATTTCGGCGTCCCAATCTGCGGTGCTTGCTTCTGCGACTGAGCGCCGAGGAAGTATCTCCGCCGTGTGCGCCACTGAGCGAACGCACGGGAGTCTGCAGTGGGGACGCCCCCGCCCCCTCAGTCAACCTTCAACCGTCCGCACGCCTCTCGACTTGTTAGCGATTGCGCAGCACTGTGACGTCGTCTTGATCTGAAGGCGATCGGCTGAGGCGTCTTCACTCGCAGGTGCATGCACACTCGCAGAACGGCAATGGCGCCACGCCCAGCAGGAACGGCAGCAGTGGTAGCAACAGCAGGAATGGCAGCAATGGCAACAATGGCAGCAACGGCAACAGGTGTATGTCCAACCCCGTCCTCACAAAGGACTTCTGCGCGCCCTGGACGGTGCCTGAGTCTGGCATTGCCGACGCCCTGGGCCTGATGGCGTCGGGCGACCTCTTCCGGTACAACCGGGCGGACGCCAACTCCACGGCGTCCAGGGCGGAGGTCGCGCTCGCCGAGTACACCGGGCACAAATACTGCCTGGCTGTGAACTCCGGCGCGTCGGCCATCTTCCTGGCTCTTGTTTCGGCGGGCGTCCAGCCGGGCGACAAGGTAAGATCGCACTCCTTCAGTGGGGCAGGTTGGGGCGTGTTGCCGGGAACTGCGTCGCACAGGCTTTCGCTGCCATTGGTGTCCGCACCCATCCAATGAGATGCTGCGGCGGTGGACTAACAGGTTGGACGCAAGCACCTTCGCCGCGTTACGCGAGAGGACGCCCCCTTGCCCTCGCGCACGCACCGGCAGCGTTGCCGCGAGTCAACCAAACCGGTTCTCCTTGCATTCCTCGTGCAGCAACACAAAATGAACTTTTTCATGCGCCTGTGATTTCATTCGTCGTCCCCCTCACAGAGTTTCCTATCCACGTGTGCAGATCTTCTCGAACGCCCTGACCTTCGGGGC
>CAJHUC010002833.1:0-35364 GCA_905146915.1 Ostreobium quekettii
CCAGCCACGGGGATGAGATCGCTGGTGCTCTCCTTGCCAGGCTTCTTGGCTGCAGGCTTGGCTGCTGGCTTGGGGGCAGGCCTGGGCACAGGCTTGGGCACCTTCTTGACAGCCGGCCTGACTACTTTCTTGGCGTATGTTGGCTTAGGGACGATCTTCTTCTTTGCGGAAAACTTTGAACTCACAGTGCCGGTTCGAATTTTCTTCACAGGCTTCTTTGCAGCGCGCACCTGCATCCATGGCCACCAGCAGAAGCATGCAGTGTCTGTAAAAGCCGCCGTATTTGAGGTGCAAGCACAGAGCACAAAGGGGCAACCCTGCGACAGCCAGGCCTATCAGACTGACCGAGGCCCTTTTGATCATATTAGATACAAGGAAGGGCACTGCAGTGGCCAGCTTTACCTTTTTGCCCTTGGCAGTATCCGCAGATGAATTGCCTAGGGCGAGGGCTCCTGCGATGAGAGCAGCAGCACCCCCAAACAGAGCAGGACTGAAGCCTGATGACGATGCTGCCCCTGCCAACACAAGTGTGGCACACCATCTGAGTGCTATCAACAACAGAGGCGCCCTTTGCTGTGCACAGCGCAGGAGCCATAATCGTTTACAGTGGCAGGTCGCTGTGACACCGATACCTATGATTGGAAGGCAATTCACATTCCTTTCTGTATTGACCTTGCGCATTATTTGAAACAAGGGAGGACATCGATCAGACGGATCCAAGCCCCACCAGCTCTGGCTGCAGGTGCTGGGCCAGCAGCAGGTGCCGGCGCAGGGGCAGCTGCGGGTGCAGGCTTGGGGACGGGCGCTGCCTTTTCGACTGATGCCTTTGGGGCAGCTGCGGGTGCAGGCTTGGGAACGGGCGCTGCCTTTTTGACTGATGCCTTTGGCCCACCCTTGTTCTGCTCATACTTCTCCAGCAGTGCACTGGAGTCAATGGCTGCCTCCGCGATGCCAGCGTATGAGACGCCGGCGACGAATCCGGCAAGGGTGGCTAGGGCGCCCCTCCTGTCCATCCCCTGCCGCGGTCAAACCAATGTCAACAATATTCATGCTTTCACTACAATGTCAACTGTTTAAGACTGTCACCAGGGGCGACAAGACCCGCCAGGCGAATGACGGTGCGAAGCCTCCCCGCTGGTGCTTTCGACGGCCCACCAAACATTCGGACGCCTTGAGGAGTTCGAGAGACAGTCCATGCTGGCAACTGTGTCCAAAATTCCCCAAGACCGAACAAATACAGATCACAAATTTCCCCACCAACCACCAAGCAAGAGCGTCTGTCACTCCCTAGCCCACCGCAACCGGCGGCGCCAGGGTCTTCGAGCGCAGCGGACGGAGCCAGAGCTCGGCGTTACCTTGGGCTGTTCGGCCATGGCGACCACCTGCCTCGCAGCGACGAACCTGGGCCTGCCGGCATTCCGCACCCTCAGCAGCGCGCCCGTCGCGAAGCACGACATCTGGGCGGTGGCCGAGGAAGCCTCCATCCTGTGCAGCCGCAACAAACGTCCTCAGCGCGGGCCTCCGTCCCTGCCGCGCTGGCCTCTGAATCCGACCATTGCTCAAACGGGCCCAATCGCCGAACGGTCCCTTCGGTAGCCACCCGCACTTAGAACGCTTTTGGGCGCCAAAAGTAGTCCCGTTGGTTGCCCCCTGGTCTGAACCTGACGCCGCTGTCCCTGACCGCCGGTCCCAGATGCCGTCGTCCGGCCGTCTCGCCCTCAGACACCATTTCCTTCGATCTTTACGACCACCCCCGAAGGCCACGCATTGCAGCGTCCCAGTTCCATAAAAGGTTCTGAAATGGGGCCGTGTCAAATCCGCGCGGGGGATCAAGCCAGTGGCAGAATTCGCTGCCCGCCCGATCGACACCCCGACTGGGGACGGCTCGACATGAGATTGGCAAAAGGGGGGCCCATTGGCCTCCCTGCTCGGCGGCCAAGTCGCCCAGCGGGCCCCATATCCAGAGCGCAGTTCAATTGCAAGCGCCTAGCAAGTCCCCGATCGCCAGGCGCTGTCGACCTGGGCAAAAAGGCCTGGGAGTGGATCCTGCGGGCAGCCACGGTGGCCATCTCTGCGTCAGCGCCGCAGGTCAGCGGCCATTTGGGCCCCAGCGCGGACTCACCTGGACAGGCGCCCCGAGCAGCGGACAACCAAGTTGGGTCGCGCCCCGCCCGAGGTGTCCAGCCCCGGATCTCGCCGCTGCGCCTGGGAGGCCCGATGGCGGTCCCCGCCACGCCGACGCGCCTGCTGAGCAGATCGGGGCCCTGATGCACCCAGATTCCTTTCCGAAAGTGGTGCATTGCGGGTCATTTAGGGCGCCATCGCCAAGCCGGTTTCCATTTTCTTTTCGTAAACTGTTGCTTCGAGGGGTGGTGGGGTGGGGCCTGCAAACCGGGTGCCTCAAGGACCCACTTCAAGGGGGCACATGGACTTCAAGTTATACAATCAGACTGCAAGGCTGTAAGGCCTCAGCAGAACCCAACCAACCCATCCCGAGGCTCTCCCCAATGGTCCTGGTTCCGTTTTGACTGCGCGCTGATAATCTCACTGGCGAAGGTTGCAGGGTCGTCCATTCTGTCCGATCCGTTCAGCAGTGTAGTTAAATCAATTCCTGATGTATCATCGCCTCTTCATGCGTTCAGCTATAATCAATGCTCCTTCAGCTTGTATTACAACACCACTGAAAACGAGGCTGCGACTTTCTTCAGCGCAATGCATCGCTAACTGGATGCTGCCGGGACACTGCCCCTTAGCTTCATATGTGTCAGGCGCTGGTCAGCGCGCCCCGGCAACGAGCTGCGCCACCATGCCCCCGCTTACCATGCAATCGGGGCTCGGCGGCCCAGCTTCGCGACCCAAGCCACTCCGCGGCGAGCTTTCCAGCCCCATCCCCGCCTGCGCCCACCTCAGGCGCCGCCCGAGGACCTCCCCCGCGATCCCCACCCCCCCGCCGCGGTCGATGGCATCTCGACCCGCCGGTGATGGCATCAGCATCGGCCCCGCAACCGTTGACCAATGCCCGGCCATCGCCGACCTGCTGATCACGACCTGGGACCAGGTGGCCACAGGGAGTAATAGAGAACAAGGGCGCGACACCTTTGCCAAATTCGCGAGCGAATCTGCACTAATGGAGCGCTTGGCCGAGGTGCGCCTCGTGGCCACGACGAAGGCCGGCGAGGTCGTGGGAGTCACGGAGGCACGCGGCGCCGGCCATTTGACCCTGATGTTCGTACGGAGGGAGTACCAGGGGAGGGGCCTCAGCAGGCGGCTGCTGGGGGCGGTGATCGGGGCGCTGAGGGAGCGGCACGGGCGCCTGGGCCCGGGCCTAAGCCTGAATGCCACGCCCAACGCGGTGCCGGCGTACGAGAGGATGGGTTTCAGGGCCACGGGGCCCGAGGAGGTGAAGGACGGGATCATTTTCACGCCCATGTGGCTGGAGCTCGCGGAGGACGGTGTCGACCGGGGGAGCCAGTCCGATGAATGACGTTGGGTGAGACCGCGGGGCGAGGACGGGCATTGGGGGCGCAATGGGGCGGTTTTGATCGGAGTTTGGAGGATTGGGCGATCCAGCAGCCAAGGCGGGCGCCTCTGTTTGGGCCCAGTTCGGTTTTGGATCAGAGTTTGGCAGATAGGGCGATCCAGCGGCCAAGGCGGGAGCCTCTGTGTGGGCGCTGTTCGGCCGGGCCCGCCGGTTGCGGCGGTGTGGCTTCCGGTGGAAGGGCGATGGGGGGAGGTTGCCGAGCGCGGCGGTCGGGCAGGCTGTTGGGTTGGGTTGGGTTTGGAGGTGCGGAATGCCCCGGAGAGAGCGGTTTCAGACGTTATGGTTTCCCCACTGGCTGCTGGTCCAGTTTGTGGGGCGCTGGGCATGGAATTTTGCGCGGGCACCAGCGGGATGACTCATCGCTGGTGAGCGCGGTGGGGAACAACCGATTTCTTTAACCTGACGGTTGGCCACCGCACATCAAGGAAGCACCCTTGCAAGGTGACGAGCAGGAAGAACACATAAACTTTGGCTAATCAGCACTTTGCCAACGAAATCTCTGCAGTGCTTCTGCGAGCAATATCTGCAGCACGGCAGTGAAGCAGACAGCGTTCGTATCCACGATCAGGCACAAATGGCTTGAGAAATTCGCGGCAGCGTGAAACGGCTTATACCAACATGGTTGGGCCCCGGAAAGTAAAACCATGCAGCGTCCTCGGGGGCACTGCCTGTTATGCTGAGAAAGCGGTTCAAATTGGAACATTGCCTTGGTGTGTGTGCCCCAAAGCGGAATCTGAGTAGACTGACTTTGGGAAAATTGCAAATGGTGACGCCCTACATTCGCGCATCTACTTGCACGTTGATGCCGATTGCGACTCGCTCTGCGCACTGAATTCCCACGTTCCTTGCCTCAAGATGTGCTGACCTCTGATCAACATAGGCATGACCAATGGCCCTTGGCATGTGGGCCACATATCGGTCACATGATGCGGCTACCACTCTCATTTCACAAGGTATCTGACAGCATTGCTTCGTTGGCATATGTCTCGCGTGCCGGAGCCGTGATGAGGCACGTGAACACTGGCCAACACCCAGCTCATTCCACACAGTTTCTGACCGTATTTAAACCACGTTAACATGCTGGAAATCGTGTAAAACGCACGGCAGGGGGAGCAAATCTTGCCACTGGATCCAGCCAATCTTTAATACAACAGAGATAATATCAACTGTACATTGGTCTCAGTCTTCACTCCGGTCCTGCTCGTTTCATATATACCCAGCAGTAAAGTGGTGCGGCTTTGATATGGAACGAGAGGCAGCACCTGTGTCAAATTGCCACGAATTAATCGTTGATCATTGAATCATGATGGCATCCGTATGTGTCAACAAAAATGATGCTTACAATGACATTGAACTGCACTGTAGTGCGAGCTATGAATCGCCACAAGTGCCAACTGCAGGGTTTCTGAGATAACTGAGTTTTGCGCTGTTTCGCTCACCAGGCTTACAGAAGCGCCGGTACGGGCAACAGCCACCGCTGATACGACCTCGGCCACAATAGCAAGCATGGATCTTCCTAACGTCCACCCAATGACACATCATCATCATCATCAAAATCCATAGGTTACATTTGTCACAAAATATCCCAATGACACATACTTCCGCGCAAAGATCGTGGTCGTGCAACACAATGGGATGCAAGTTCCTCCACCAAAATTGACAGGCGAAGCAAAATCCCAACAGACGCAGCGATGCTCACTGCCATGACATCGCACACTTCTGCAAGAGAGCGCGACAGCCTTCGCACCGACTGTGGCCCGTGTTGTCCCATGCGCGGGCGGAGGCTGACAGCAACTCTGTGTAGAAGGCAGGGTCGCCCATGAAGTTTTCCATCTCTGCAGAACACCAGTCGCAGCACCTCGGCAAAGCAGAACAACTTCGACTCGGGCGATCGCGAGGTGCATCAGGTTGTGGATCTCGCTGCACAAGCAAATCGTCACGTCCCTCTTCACCACCGCTTGGTGAGGGAACCCAGCAGCGACAGAAACTCAAACGCGTTGCCCTTTCTGTTTCCCTTTCCTGCGCTCGTTTCGGGTGCCAACTTCTGGGGGGAAACCAACACAGCTGTCAGTCTCCATGCGCACTCAAGTCGCCAACAAGGCGCACAGAACAGCTTGTTGAACACCAGAAGAATTCCAATCCACTCTTGAAAACAATGATGCAACAAAACAACCATTCTGTGACGATGCAGATAGCTACAACCCTACTTTCGTTGGGCAGTGTGCATGGGAGGTGCCCTTTGGCAACAATGCATTTGTTAAAAGAGGGGTAAGGCAGGTTCTAACCTATGCTGTGCTCTGCACTGGCGTGGGATTCGCTCTGTAGTCTCAGTTCTTGTGCCTGTTCACTGTGCCTGGTGAGGATACCTTCACAGTTCCGATCAAAAACTACATAATTTGCCGCCAACATAGCACACAATGTTGAAATGCAGTTTTACCACTTAAAGATATCTATAGCTATTCATGTGTACATGTAATGCATAACATAAAATGTGCATTATATAATATGTGTACAAATGCTGTAGAAAATGCGTAACTTGTAGTGAGTGTGCAATACAACATTGAACAAATTTGCTGAGATTTAATGCACTAGCACATAGCAAAAACTAACATCCATTTACCTGGATGCTAAAGTGGCTCCAAGAGAATGGTCTGTACCCCACAAGCTCAGCGTACTAGACATTTCTCAGCAAAACCTTTCTGGCCAAACTCGCCCAAGCCTCAATTCGAAATATTCGTGCCTCCATACGTAGGAATACCCAATATGGTGATCTCAGTCGAACATCGATCCAAGCGGACTGGCCTGACTCACTGCAAACTGAGCGTGGACCACATTAAACCTGAAGTGGCGTGAACGAAAAACCTTTGCATTCCGTGTTGACTTGACACGGGTGTCACAACTTTCGCCCATATCCAACGCACCTTCAGAGGTGCCTTTGCAGTGAGCGCCGTCCTCCATCCCACCATGATAGCCCCCGTCGCGACACATGACACGATCGCGAATGATGTAGGTGGAAGCTGGCCCTTGAACAGACTGCGAAGTAGCAAGCCAGCCTGCAGCAAACCAACGGTTGTGTTTCGTAGAAGTACGAGTTGAGGCCATTTGAACTGTTTCTCTTCTGCGATTCTCCAGCAATTCTCAACACACTGTCACCAATCGGAATCCATCCAACACATGACAACCACAAAGGTGCCGGCGCAATGGCAGCAATGGTGCTGGGCCAAATTGACGATTGTCGGACTATTCAACCAGCTTGTCATGGCAGAGGATATTGATTTCTGATCGTAACAAGGCAGATTTCACGCTTTGCAGCAGATCACTGAGAGGAGTTGTGGCTGTCCCACTACAGCATTGTTGTTTCTGAGCATAACTATGAAACACTGCCACCAAACAACAGTTGGTGTGCAGGAAACAGGCAAGGAAGTTGCCATAACAGAGTACCCAATCCATTGCACATTGTGCCTGTCGATGAACGATTATGACAGTTCGTCCGCATCAGCTTCCAACCAATGTGCAGAAGTCATGGCAGCTATTACACGTTCGCTACATACAGGGCAATCAGAACAACAGCGACATGAGGCAATTCAAACCAATGTGTGAGCATCAGGCCCGTATGTACTCAGCAAATCTCATGCAATACCTCTGGTGCTTCCAAGACCTCTTCAGTACAGCACCCATGCACCCTTGTTGGAACATGCAGCAATTTTATGCTCAGCAACTCCAAATGATCACTCTTGAATGCCATAGATCGATGACAACTTCATTAAGGACTCAAGCAATCCCGCAAAGAAGAACAAGAAGAAAACCCTCTGTTGCCAAAGCGCTGTGCAAGCAATATCGTTGTTCATTGATCCCACAGTGGCTGATAGCCAGAGAGCCCAAAATGCCTCTCACCGGGGTGCCAACAGCCCAGCACTTGGCTGCTGCTCCCGCAGATGCCAACACGCCTTCCTCACCCCTTGCCGCCTTTCCATAGCCACCTAGCAGGCCAGCTGCAGCAAACCAACCTGTTCACAGCACATTTACCAATGGTAAGGACTGCCACAGAACTTCAAGTGACCAGCAAAGCCAGCTGCAAATTGGCTGGATAACAAATCACAACAACAACTGGAATATGGCGTATGTGACAAGATGCTAATAACGTGACGCCAGCAACAGCTTTCTCTTCCCAAATTTTGACAGAAAAGTGCATTTCCCCAACCCTACTTATTCAGAATCGAAGAAATGAGGTATTCTGTTGTTTCCATCAGTGCTAGCATGACAGAGTGATGACATACAGCAGCCCACACATCACCCACACATGCAAAGAGGAGAATAAAACAAACGAAAACGAAAAAAAGACTTTTACTCTCCATAAAACTGCCATCCTCTTGAAGATGCAAGGAGTTCATTTCGCCTTGTGCTGTCAAATGCATTTAGAAAGACTTGACACCACCTTCTTCAATCAGAGCTGGAGGTAAAGTGAAGGAGTGTACAAGAGCACCAAAGATTCCCTTCCAACCAGATCATCCCTGTTATATAGCACCACCCTGCAGCCCATTTCACAAGTTGTCTTGTATTCAGGTTGCGATTCATGGTCGCACATAACCATGAAGGGGTACGTGCATCTGGGGATGCCCTAAGCAAACAGCGCTTGTTGACCCAACATTGTTTCTAACGATGTGAGAGCCTATCAAGCACTTGCAGGATGCGTTTGTCTTGCATGGATCCACAATCCAATAAAACAGCCAGCCAGCAAGCACCTCCTTGCACACATGGCCACATTCAGTTGCATGAGTGCTCATCCGCCT
The DNA here is from genome assembly GCA_905146915.1 of Ostreobium quekettii. Lineage (NCBI taxonomy): Eukaryota > Viridiplantae > Chlorophyta > Ulvophyceae > Bryopsidales > Ostreobiaceae > Ostreobium > Ostreobium quekettii. The sequence goes on from CAJHUC010002833.1 coordinate 8,332, forward strand.
GGGCAGATGAAAGAGCACTGAATAGGCATTTCTCGCCTCTGCATCTAACAACATGACAGCCACTTCCAGCATCAAACTTGGCTCACCAGTGCATCAAACGGGACAACACACTCCATGGCCCATCAACTTGTAGCACCAAGGTGCATACCTATCCAGAAGGGCAGGACTGTCCCTATCGTCTCCAGACTCAACACTTCTCCATGGCTAATTCTCCCAATCGCGGCAAAGATGAGCAGGCCAACTGCATCACCAACAACAAGAAGGCCAACTCTCCTGGAAGGACGGAACCAAACTGCTGTCAGACAGTGGATCGCTGCAGCACAAATACGAAAAAAAATCAGCAAAGCAGGATGCCGAGCTGTTTCTCCATAATGGCAAAGGAACTGGCCAAGCCCCTACTATGGGAGTGCTGGACACATCAGTGACACAAAGACTGGGGTAGACTTGCTCTGAATCATTCGGTGCACAAAAAAGAAGTACAACACATGGAAAATACATTGGCACTCACATCACTGATCCCATCGTGTCCTCTCCTTTGTCTACAGCTGCCACACCGGCCCAAGCCTCCTTTCCAGCTGTTTCGATGGGAACCACCTGTCAAGCAACACCCGCTGATCTGACAGTAGGCAAGAATTTTGCAACATACCCAACAACAGGGGCAAAGCTAGACAAATACAGATAACCAACAGCTGTTGGCATATCCATCATTGGCTTGGTAATTTCGACGCAAGAAACAGCTTAAGCTGATTTGTTCCTGAGCTGGACCTGTTGCAAACTTTGTGCTGCAATTTTGCCTGATCTTGCATCTTTTAATTCTGCACCTGAACTACGATGACAAGATCATTACAGTGTTGCCGCTTGCACCGAAAAGATTGTCGATTCGAGCACTACATAAGCTGGCAGAATGTGTTGTGCACTCCTCAAACATTCCAATCAAGTCCTCCCGCGCTTCTGGTGGTTGGCCATGTTGTGTTCTTCAGCATTCCAAACCCATCATACACAAGCTGAAGCCATGAGATGTTGCATCATTGCCATTTGCTGATGATCAGCTGTACACACAATTCGAGAGGCCAGCAGCTGCCAAAGCATTGTACCAATCTGACCCGGCAGCAGTCTCTGGACTGATGTGCTTGTGTTTCTGCGAGTAAATTGTGGCTTGGTGCTGACCAGGCAAGCGGTGAAACGCGTACAACTGATTGGAAGGAGGGAATTTCCAGCCACTGGCCACAGAGTGCACCTGCGGCCACTGCATGATTTGATCAAGTGTTCGCGATATGGTGAAGACAAGTGACCGGCCAACACTATAATCGAAGCTAAGCGATCATAAACTTGCCCCAAATCAAGGATGATTTTCAAGTCATGGGAACTCTGGGATTGACTAGCATTGGAATGTACATACAATTCTTTTCAATTCTAGAACTCGGCGACATCGCTGTGCAAAAACAACCAATGACCCTGCTTCCCTCGCTCTCGACGACGCGCACAGTCGCCCGCAGCTCAATGGCCATTTGGGCCACGCTCCGGGCCCGAAGATCACCTCCTCATGCCCCTCGCCACGTCCCAATCCCCCCATCCCCTTCACCAGCTACGGGCCATTGGACCTTCGAACCCACCCACACCGCCTAACAAGCTTTGGCGTCCGAACGCCCTCGGCACACCTGGAACAAACGAGCGACCGGGGGAAATAGATGATCGGCATCGCCGGCCCAAAGTGCGCGCACCTTGATGGGCTCCCCTCTGGGCCCTCCGGGGCCTCGCTTGGCCGGATCCCTGACCGGGGCGGCCGCGCGGCTCGACGACTCCTGCGCAGGCGGCACCCCATTCCCGGACTCACCGGAGGCGCGCGCGGACCGCGCGCTCGCTCGCCCCGCCCGTGACACTCCGCTGGTCGGCACCGCGAGCCTCCAGGCCCTGGTGCGCAGGGCACCCACCGCGAGGGCCTGCATGCCTGCTCCGCGGCGGCAGCAGGTGGGTGGGCGACAATTTGGCCGATGATGCAATCCCCGCGACCCCTAAATGACCCGCGTGGGATGCACTTGGGTAGCCCGTGTGGAACGCCCAAGCTTGGTTGCCGGCAAGCTTGTGGCGCTGTTGTTGGCGACCACGTTTGATGCGGAGACGGAGGAGCTTCCAGAGCGCGGTGTTGCGCAGCCGCTCTGTGTGCTTTTTACCGTGAGCTTGGACCCAAACTCTGAGCCTTTTGGTTATCAGCGCGGACACCACAGGAGGAGAACCTGCAGTGGGATTACACCGGCGTCGGCGGGCGCTTTTTGCCAACGTCTTTGGCGCGAACGGCGATGGCTGTGCTGTTGGAAACGAGCAAGGGGGACATCGTGGTGGACCTCTACGTGGAGGAGTGCCCGCGCACGTGCCTCAATTTCCTGAAGCTGTGCAAGTGAGCTTGTCGGACGTGGCTGCCCCGAGGCTGCCGGCCAACGCGGTCGTCTTTGCTTTCCTGTGCCAGTGATATCGGCGTTGGGCAAGGCGCTGTCGTAGGCCTGATTGCAGGGATTGAGCGGAGGAACGTGCATCAATGAGCGTCCGTTGGCCCAACCTCGTTTCAACGCGGAGGCTGCACAACAGTGGGATACCCGGTGCAGTGTGCCCGCTTCAGGGCGCCGAAACAAGAGATTTGAATCACCAGATTCAAGTTCAATGGTCGCCCGCTTTGAGGAATGAAGTCTATGGTAGCACTTTTGGAGTGCCGTTACCGTTCTTTCGTTTGCCTGCGCCCCAGCACTGTGTGTCTCAGGGAGGCGGGCTGCCTGAACGAAAACATGACTGGTTTCAGAATAGGATGGTGTTGTACAAATTCCCTGTATGAGCTGTCGCAAGTAGTGGAAAGATCGACACCATCGCCTCTACCCCATCGGGCTAGACTCTTGGCTTTGTGATAGCGGTCCTTGTTCCCAATTCCTCAGGAGCATGAGAGCAATGCCAGCGGAGCAAGCATGTGGACTGAAAGGGCGCCTGTATGCCTTTCAGAATCAAGTACTACAACAACTGCCTCTTTCACAACATCCAGCACAACTTTATTGCACAGACTGGCGACCCAGATGGGACTGGAAGGGGAGGTTCATCAATCTTTGGGTGAGTCCTCCTGAAGCTGTGTCAGCCGGGTGGGTTGCGGCATCAAGGCCAGCACCCCTGACAGGCGTCTGCTGATGCCCTGCAAGTGGTCTCTCGTCGATGTTTGTATTGGAAAAGTCGCTGCCAACCAGCTCAAGTGTTGCGTCGCGTCATCCCTGACTTGTGGTTGTTGTTGCTGCCCTGAAACACTTCCTCTTGCTCTTTCTTCAGTGTATCTGCAGTGGGCACTGATAGTCGTGAATGACCATCGAGCGACCTACTGGGGATTGTGACTTGATGTTCTCATTGTCACTTGAGGCTCCATGCTGCCTGCATTCTTGATTTGCTTAGTCTGGCAGAGGCAATGACGTGATTTTTGGCACAGGATTTACTGGCCCCGGCTGCACTGTGGGGAAATTCTGACGGCGATCTGGGTGGCATTGATCTGAATCTTGTTGCCATTGCAGGGTTATGTATGGTGAACAAGCACGCTTCTTTGAAGATGAAATTCGCCCCCAGCTCAAACACAAGAGGAAAGGAACAGTGGCGATGGCAAATGCTGGAAAAAACACTAATGCCAGCCAATTCTACATCTCAACCGGAAAGGACTTGGATTCGCTTGATGAGACCCACACAGTATTTGGAGAAGTGACAGAGGGTTGGGAAACTCTGGATGCTATAAATGATGCCTACTGTGACAATGATGGGCGACCATATCAAAACATCCGGATTCACCACACCATAGTGCTGGAGGACCCATTGGATGACCCGCCCCTGTTGGCAGACCACATTCCAGACAAGTCGCCAGAGGCTGTGGCCGATGGGGGCGATCGGCTTGAGGATGATTGGCAGCCAGCTGAAGATACAAGGTGCCTGCTATGCGGCAGTCTTCCTCCCCTTCTTGGCTGCCACTGCAGGAACACTTGTCAACAGTTTGCTGACGTCAATGGAAGTCGGCTTGTGATTGTCAGCTTGTCATGATGTCAGCTTGTGGCGATAGTCTGTGCTCAATGCAATGCGGGATTGTACATGGTGTCGGGATTTTTTCTTGGAACCAGAGGACCAGATCTGAAACGAGAGCCCAGGGACATTGGAGGAGTAGTTTCATTCCAAATATTGAAACTTGCCAAAAATTCAGTTCAATCGATTCCGAATCCAACATCATGTATTCTGTGCAAATGCACGTTTCGATTCAGTTGGATATGTATCAAACACATTGACCATTGAGTAACTGGTGAAATGTTGTGGACACAACTTTGATTCTGTGCTGTGTTTCACTCATCGATATGCAGACCTGTGCACAGTGATGCATGTTCTGTGTTTGTTAGCAGAGCAGGGTGTACTATTTTTATCCAGATGCTTACTCTACTACTGTGTCCACTCAGTTGTTGTCTGTGGCATCTGTACAGGCCAGCTGAGGAGATCGAAGAGGAGGTCCGCCGACGTGAGGCCCACCATCACGCAGTTGTCCTTGAGATGATCGGTGACCTTCCTGAGGCGGATGTCAAGCCACCATCCGACATGCTCTTTGTGTGCAAATTGAACCCTGTCACAACAGAGGAGGATCTGGAGATCATATTTTCCAGGTTTGGAAAGGTCACCTCCTGTGACATCATCAGGGACTGGAAAACTGGCGACTCGCTGTGCTACGCGTTCATAGGACTGGAATCCGATGAGGCCTGTGAGGAGGCGTATTTCAAGATGAACAATGTCCTGATTGACGACCGTCGCATAAAGGTGGACTTCAGCCAGAGCGTGTACCATATTTGGCGGCATTTTCGGCGCTTTGGGCGGAAAGGGGACAAGGCACTGTTGGAGGCGCAGGAGAAAGGGCAGGTCCCTAGAAAGGGGCCAGCACCAAGGCAGGATGCGTCTAGCGGTGTGGAGATGAGAAGGGGGAACAGGCCGGATGACTACAGGATGGTTCTGGATGAGAAGGCCATTTTGAATTCTACTTTGGAAGACAGTATCAGGAGTGATTCAAAGTCAGAGGATGGCAGGAAAAGGAGAAGAGAGGACTCTCGAGAAAACAGAGGTGCTGCAAGAAGATGGGACAAGAGGGATGGCATGGAGGACAGGGAAGAAGGGAGGCATAGGAGGGTAGGATCGGAGGCAGAAGAGCGGAGGGGGGATGAAAGAAAGCACAGGAGCCGCAGTGATGGCAGGCCGCATGGCAGGGATTATGCGGGCTCCCATCCCAATGAACGCCACAAGAGGGAACCTGGGAGAGAGTGTGGCAGAGTGCACCAGGAAAGGCATCGAGACCGCAGGCGAAGTCAATCTGAGGATCGGGAACACGATGTGCACAGCGAGGAAGACGATCGGCATCAAAGAGTATACAAGAGGGAGCGTCAGGGTCGCCGCCGGAGAAGCAAATCAGGCGAGAGGGAGCATATTACAAATGGGGAAGCGAGCGAGAGCGTGATGAGAGAGCGTGGCGATCGGCGCCATGACAAACACAGAAGTCGCAGACGGAGCGAGTCCAAGGACCGAGAGGGAACAAGGGATCGAGAGGGAGACAGTGATGGTGGCGGAGGTGCCCACAGAAAACATCACAGCCACAGGCGACATGAATCAACCGAGCGTGAGCATTCTCATTCTCATGGCCGCCATCACAGCAGCAAGAAGTCGCACAGGCACTGAAAAGAAGGCAGGGCCGCGTGTCTGGTGGCAGCACAGGGACAGCACAGGGGCGTTGCATTTGTTGTGGATATTGCGAATTACTTCGTTCCTCCAGGGGCGACGCCGAACAAACAGAGAAGTGGGGGACGCTGTTGCAGCAATTGCAGGAAAAAAAAGGAAAAAAAACACGAGAGAAAAGGGATGCAAACTAAGCATGGTGCTGAATTGCTACCAGCATCTGTATGCACTGGTTCAGAATGGCTTTTGAGAGGCTCCAGGCCCCAACGTCACCTTCCGCGGTACACCTGGACAATCGGCGACGCGCTTAGATCTGACTCAACTCAGAGTCGCCGTCAAAGTTCTCCTCCCACCTCCACGGGCCTGTCGAACGCTTCGCTATGCGACCCAAAACACAGAGAAAGGGCGAATGCTCGCGCAGCCGCAAATCTACCCCTGTAACGCTGTGACACGGTCCTCGTAACTTGGTAACGCCCTCGGGCCCCCCCCGCCATCCCCCCAACACGGCCAGAGACCAGGAGCGGCGGTGTCGGCCGCGCGATCTGAGATTGGCCGCAGTCGCAGGCCCCCCTCCGCCCGCCGTACATGTTGCCGGCCAGGGCGGGAGTCGGGAACCCGGCTCGCGCCCCGCAGGCGCCCCGGGCTCCCATCCTCGCCCCCCCTCCTTTGCCGGGCAGCCCTCCCCGTCGCCATGCTCTCCTCGCGGCATCGCCTCACTGCCAAACAACCCCGCTCGTTGTGGTCACACGCGAGCGCGGGAAGAACGCAAAGCTGATTTCCGCCCTGGCCGCCAAGGGGATCCCTCACGCACTGGAGCTGCCCCTGATCGAGCACGCGGACGGCCCGGACAGGGCCGCCCTGCCGGAGGTCCTGCGGGCCCGGCACTTCGCCTGGGTGGCCGTGACCTCCCCCGAGGCCGCGGCGGTGTTTCTCGCGGCGTGTCCCATCGAAGGCCACCGCCAAAGTGCTGGCGGCGGAGCTGCCGGTTGGGAACAACGGATCCGGGTCGGTCTTGTACCCGGCGTCGGCAAAGGCTGGCGGGGACCTCCAGGAGGGGCTGGAGGCGCGGGGGTTCGAGGTCACGCGGCTGGACACTTATGACACGAGGCCTGCCAGCCAGGTGGACCTTGGGGACCTGGAGGCCGCCGTGGGGGCGGACGTGGTGACGTTCGGGTCGCCGTCCGCTGTGGGGGCGTGGGTGGCGCTGGCGGGGGAGGCGGGACGCGCGGGTCCGGCATTCGCATGCATCGGCAGGACGTCCGGCGAGGCCGCGCGGCGCGCGGGTCTGGGGAGGGTGTTCTACCCGCAGAGGCCGGGAATGGAGGGCTGGGTGGCGGCGGTCATGGACGCCCTGGACGCCGCGCGGGAGTCTGTGGTCTGAAAACGGAGGGCGGCGTTTGGGTATTGACGCTTTCTTCGCTTATTTATTGGCGGGAGGTGGGGGATTGCATGGAGCTGTACATTAAGCGCGTTGACCCTGTCAGGTTTTCAGACAGAAAGCACGCAGAAATGCATGTCAAAGTTTGAAATCAAATGACAGTCCTCGTGACTGTGGAGTGCCTCGGGTGTGGAATGTGAATGATTCACTCCCAGTCCTCCACAAGGTTCACTTGATCGTCCTCGAGACCCTTCACAATCTGGGAACCTCCCCCTGGTACCGCCCTTGCACTGAAGTCCCCCCACACCTGCCCACCCTCATCTCTAGGCCCGCCAGTGTCGAAGTTCTCTCCACCATAGCCTACTGCCGGCCCGGCAGAAGGGCTGTCCTGTGAGTAGCCACCGTCCTGGTACCAATCAGGCTCCTCTGACCAGCCCCATGCACCAAAGGGTCTGCCGCTCGGCTGCGGGAGCCCGAAATCCTGCCTGTACCAAGGCTCCTCTTCAGGACTTTCTTCCTCAGAACCGCTTGAGTCGGATGTCGATGGGGCGCTGGGACCGATCTGCTAGAGAGTCTTGAGAAGTCAGAACAGAACTGCCACAGGGCGCAGGGCAGGGAAGAGCAACATCATGATGTCAACAGGATGGAACAAACGACACGTTTTGAAAGTTACTCATCCTTGTCTTTGTCGCTCAGGTCAGGTTGTTGAGATAATGTACAGCAGTAAAATCAGGTTTCTTAGCAGTGAGGATACCTCAGGCAGCACAGTGTGCACGAAAGAGCAGTGCGGTGTCTTTTCAGCAATGGCCAATTTAAGCAGATATCAAGGCAAACAATGTCGCAACAGATTCTGGTGTTGACCAGCCCTGCCTGATGGCTGTGGTCGCTGCCACACGCTGGGAATCACTAACAGTCATGTTGGGCAACACTAGCCCGTCAATTGATGGATGTGCAATTTATGGATCTGTTTGAAGGACCTGCTGTGACAGAGACAGGACATTTTCCAGCACTAATACTGCAGTCAAGCTGATCAACAACAACACTCCGCACTGTTAAATGCAATGCAGTAATCTGGAAGTAAATACAAAAAACAACAGCAGACCACAATCACACACCCCTGCACCAACGGTGTCAACTCTGTTGCAACTCAAGCTCTGAACCTGCTGCAGCCGGGACTCTGGTCAGACACCGATCCCACCTCTACGTTCTCACCTTAGTTTGAATCTGCTCTCGCAAGTTGAGGGTCTCGAGTGCGAAAGAGACTGCCACTGTGCACGTCATGAGCTGAAAAGAACCATAGTCAGTGGTGTTGAAGGTGGTACCAGGTTGAGAACTGGAACACACACACTTGGGATTCTAGATTGGAGGGTAGTCGGGTTGTTGGCACTTTGACACTGCAAAGGGTGGCAGCAGGCAATGGTAGCTTCCAGCGGACATGAAAAAACATTGTGCCCAAACGTGCCTTGTGTGGTCTTTTCTGCTCAGTAAGCTCAGGTTGCTGAGCAGAAGTGTGCACACACTGCAGGATTTGGGTAAAGGGGACATTGCCATGAAGATTTTGTGGCAGATGGCCACAACAACATCCATCCATGGAGATGCCAGGCTTCCCCTAATTGATGCAAAGCACGAAAGCTGAATAATCAGCTTTTTGTCCTCATTTCTACGTCGAGTCCTGGCTGCTTATCTTTCCAAGCAGAAGATATGCTATTATGTTGCAACAGTTAAAGGCCATGCAAGGGAACCCAATGCATCTATCAGACACACAAGTGCATTTGCAAAACAACTGAACTCTGAAGCAGAGATAATCAGCGTTCCCCATGAGTAGACTGGCTGTCAGATCAACTGTCAGCACGAATTGCACTTCCGTTCTGGTATGTATGGGTCCACAAACGAGTATGCGACAATTGGGTGAGGGATGAACTAAGGGTACAAAACTGCATGTCAAATGCAGGTGCAAGAACCCACAATGATGCAATGCATCCCGAGGATACCGACAATCCTTGCTGTGAACATTGCTGTACTGCACTGTGCCACACAGTGCTGTCCTGAAATGCAACAGTCGTACATAGCTCAGGCGTATCTAACCATTCATCTGGACACTGTTGGCAATCTCATCACAGCACAACACAGAGAACTGCCATGGGCAAAGTGTGCATGGCATTTTTTGTACAACGCTCTTTGGATGTACACACTGCCCTTCATCTACATTGCCAAAGGTTGCGACAAGGGTTGACCTGTTTTTGATTCGATTTCAGGGGTCTGCTCACGTCTGTTTGTAGCCCCAACGTTCGATGTAACAAGGAATTACACACTGCCCTTCATCACCTTCCAGGTGTCTATGTTTGATTCATTCAGCACAAATCTGGTCAAATAAACTACATCCAGGCACACACCTGACACAGCAACAGCAGTGGATCCAGACGCCAACCCTGGAACACAAGGGCGGCCCCAGTGACTGAGATCAATGAGGATATGATCACATCACTGTCGCGAGACAACGCTGGCTTGGATTTTCGAATCTGCAATGCAAACATGGGAAAGAACTGGCTTCCAGTGTTGAAAACTTGCAATGAATGATTCACTCTGTGCTGTGCCCAGGAGACCATTTGCATATCAATTGGGGGCGTTGTGCCTCAAAAAGCATCCCTGCATAAGGCTGCAACGCTTCTTTGGTATGCTTGCCTAGTGCACACCACAGGCAACACAAAGGCTCCATTGTCTCTGGCTGGAGACCAACACTTGTGGAAGGATCAATGCCCTCATTTCCTTCTTGACGCAAGGGCATGGTTTGTCATCTGAAGACAAATGTCAGCAGAATATGAATTCTAGGCTACATTGGATGCCATGGACGATCCCAATCTGCTTTCCATTTACACTCTCATCAGGGAATTGCGCTGTCGTGGAGCTGTGCACCGCATGTGTTACATCTTGACATTCAGTTGTCCATTGTTCTGTTTTCGGGAGGGGAAAATTATGTTATGGAAGTGTACATCGCTATACCACATTGGAACCAGCAGCACGAACATTGGCCCAGTTCTTGGCTGTCACATGCACTCATTAACAACAACCGATAACATCCCACAAGGCGCAGTGATTCCGAAGGCAGATGATTCCATGCAGCCGCAGTTCCAGGGGATCAGTCCCTGGGCGTCCAGCTTACGCTGAACAGCAGCACCCCGGAGCCGATGAGCCCAAGGCCAAGCACGAAGGAGGGGCTGCTGAGCTCCACATTCACCATCGCGAAGCACTGCATCGACCGGCCACGCCTGCGGATCCTGCTCTTGCACCAGCACCTCCGGAGTGGAATCAGCGGCTGGCGAAGGACCCAGCCTCCCTTTAGCGCCTTGGAGGGGCACATCCCGGCCGCCACCTGTGCCCACAACAGGCGGCCCCTGAGCAGCATTGTTTTCATGAGCGTGGATTTGTCCGATAGACAAGCGCATCAGAGCCAGCACGAGCATCAACTGCAAGGTGGTTCCGAAACATGGCGAGAATTGGACACAGTGCAGGGGGGGCGGTGGGGGAGGGGGCATGGTGAGCTGCGAGAACATGTTTTTTTGCGCCGACAAGACAGGCACATCAACGGCCAAACAAAGGCAAGCCGACTTCAATCGCAAGCGGCCTGTCCACAGAGCAGATACGGGAAGAGGCCGCCAGTGAAGCGTCAAAGAACGGATTGGACCCTTGATGCAGTGCTCCTGCGCGGTGGCTCTGCGCAATCAATGCTACCCGCACTGCGATTCGCAGGGCAACCTGAGCCCCTCGGCTTGCTCGCAACTTTGCTCACCGGTGATCGTGGGCCCAAGGCTTGTAGGCGCATTGTCATGGCGCAACGGCTTCGCCTGTAGAGTTGAGCGCAACAGAAATGGACCTGGGCGGCAGCCAGTTGCGAGGGGGTGCTTTCTGTGGGCCTGCAGGCCCAATCCCCTGAGAGTGCATTGCAAGTTAATGTGCTGCAAAATGGCAAAGTGCGTCACTGGCATGGAGAGTTGTGATGTGCCCCTCACGTGGCGAGGTCGTTGGTGCTCGCGAGAGCAGTAATTGGGGCCTCTGCAAGCGTTGCATTCTTTGTGAACCGGCCGTCCGCTGTGTTGACACATCTCCCAAAGTGTTGCCATACTCGGTGCAACTGCGAGACGACTTGGGAAGAGCCTCACAACGCCCTTTTTTACTCATCATTGAAACAACGCTAGGCTGTCATGTGGGTTGCGTCCCTTAACGGATCGCTCGATCTGCTTAGACATTGACCTGCAGTACCTCGGCCTATTCCTAGGGGAGGTATCAGCCGTAGTATCGAAGAACCATATTTTGAAGTACCCTGTCCAGGAGAACCGACAAGAACGACGAGGGAATGTGTCGCCAGAACTGACATGGTGCTGCATCAAGTGCAGTGACGCACCATGGGCGCGGGATAGCTTTGGGTGCCACACCTTGAGTGGGGGTGGGCCCCAGGGTGGCCCACCGTAGGCGGACTTGGGGTTGCAACACCACGGTGTGCAACAACTCTTTCTGCTACTCCATGGAATCCTCATGGGTGGTAATCTGGACTAACATACAATATCTATCAGCTACTTTGAGATGTGATTGACTTGATGTCCCTGTTGGGGATACTCGTCACATATGACGGTGCGACAGGGGTACAGCAGTGCTCCAGTGCAATGGTACTCCGGTGTTGCTTGCAGCAATTGTCTCACAATTGTGAGAAGGTCGGTGTGTCCCACCCTTTGCGAATGGAGCCTTTTGGGTAACGTATCTTCATGCAACATCCTACGTCCAGTTCAATTTCGTCCTCCGTCAGCACTCGCGGGGATTAGTGTCCATCTGTAGTGACGTCATATCGACCTGGCAGCAGGCCACTGCGGGTGCATTCTGACACCGCCAAGCACAGCTCGGCTTCCCATTTCATATTTTTCGACCTGACCAACCTTGGGACGGAAGATGCGTCATCGGCACCCCTTTCTGTGGTGGTACGGGGCTGAACACTACACCTGCCCTTAGCAGGTTATGGGCACGTGCGCGTATGCATTGCTGGACGAAAGGCCCCTAGAAGTCCACCGCTGCGGAAATCAAAGTGGTGAGCTGCCTCAGGGATTCACAGCTGCTGGGCGCGGCGCCCGCAGTGATCTAAGCTACAAGCTTCGGAAATACCGCTTGTTCTTATTCAAAACTCGCAATTGCACGCGCATTCTGGCAAACATTTCTGATCAGAAATTTCTTCAATGGCGTTCGTGAATGCCATTGAGACCTGCAAAATAACAACGACAAACTCCCACAGGCATCCCGTGGCCCTGCGGCATACACGCCACGACAACTGGGGAGCTGGGCGCAGCTGATGTAGCTTGGAGCGATTAATCGCCAATATTGGCGATACTGGAACCCAACGAGGCAAAGCACCTCTCGGATCCGAGAAGTGACGTCCGCACGTCACACCCCAGCGAGCTACGTGTTCATGCTGCTTCACTGCTGTGGGGTGGCGATGAGCGGAGGTGTTGCCATCTGGCCAGTACCACTGGATCTTGGGTTGATGTGGGCAGTGCGAGAACGCCATACGCTGTGACGGAGGAGATGGCGTTCTTGCAAGAGCTGCGCCACAAGGGGGAACGGCGCAGCAAAGTCACAAAGGGGGGGAACAGCCTCAATGCTATTGATTCAATACACCAGTAGAAAACACCCTGTTTGTGATGCCAAGTGCGATGCCATTTTGACACAAATTGATGCCATCACAGCCATTTTTATGCCATCGCACTCACTGTGACGGCATCAATTTTTGTCAAAATGGCATCGCAGCTGGCATCGCAAACAGGCTGTTTTCTACCAGTGATACGTCTGCCAGGCGAGCACGTAATCGGGTGATGGATTATTCAGCGAACGCGAATGGGAGGACGGCAGATCTCAAGTCATGCACGGCAAAGGTTGTTTGACGACATAATCGACGCTTCTGTGTTGGTAGATGCGGGCGCCATGGGTTGGCTGGACACAGGTGCTCACCGATTGCGTACGCCTGTCGTTAGTGTGGCAGTGATCCATGCAAGGGTGCGAGCTAAGCGCGTGGAAGAGGCGGGTATTGGCAGCCAGAAGTTGTTGAATGGGCCAAGCGTTAGAGGTTTGTTGCTGACATGCTACTGCTTGCTACTGGCTGCTGACATGCTACTAGATGCTACTGATTGATCGGACATGGATGCTAGTGATTAAGTTTGCATGTCTGTGAGGTTGCGGGGGCTGTCTGCATCTCAACGTCGTGAAGAGATTTCCCGTATTTTCAAGCGCACTCTTAGACGTTGAATGAAAATGAGGAGTGACGCTCGCATTGCGTTGCAATAAGTACTGGGAGCCGTGTCCTCATTTCTCAACTTGCCAAAGGAAAGTTTCGCCTCGAGATTACGGTGCAGCCAAGGCAATGTATACAGCGATCACGGCAGCAACACCGGAGTTCCTTACGCAGCATTTAGAGTCACACGGCATCAGATGCATTTATGCCACAGTGCCATGGCAATGGTCAATGTGTATAGGCATGCATGCAGCTTGTATAACTTTCCTATAGACACGATTGTTTTCTTTGAGTTATTATTTATATAAATGCATCTGATGCGCTGTGACTCTGATCCCTTGCGCCGAATATGCTTGCTTTGATTAACGCAATTGTAGAGACGGGCTTCTGTGGCGCACCAGATTTCTTGCAGAAATTTCTGCACTCCATTGACATCATTCTGCACCGCGCTAGCGTTGGCGATCGAGCAAAAATACCATGCGTCTTTTGGAACACTACCAAGAATTCCCTGGGCACCGTTGGGATCGTCCTGCGAACTTTGTTCACAACATAAATAGATATGCAGAGCACTTATGAGAACTTATCATACATACCGTATGTAGATGGTTCATGCAGGCTGTATGATACAGCCTTCGGGACTCCGGGGAATGGTGTCTAGACGCATTGGAATGGACACAAAACGAACATTGTTCCACTCCATCATGGCCCTTGGCGAGTGGGAAGTGGACACTGTGTTGCGGGCGCTCAAGAGTGTGGAGTACTGATCACTGTACGCAACTTCCATCGTGTAGCCTGGGTGTCACAAGGTTCCGCAAAAGACGTTAAAACCACCGTAAAAATAGCCTCTTTTGCAAAATTGTGCTATTGCGCGTAAAAAAAATGTAAACGTAAGAACCTAAACGTGAACGCAAATAACAAGCCTGGACCAAAGCTTGCCGCAGGATCCTTCAGAGGTCACAGCTGTGCGCAGCCCGCCAAGGACGCGGTCCCACGGCTGGTGGCAAAAAGTGGAGCAGGCGATAAGGGTCGCAGCCGTCCGTCTGGAAACACCGGCTATCAATGGCGACGGATTGGTCTGCCCTCCAGTTCGTTTGAAGCGACATACAGCGAGCCGCGGCGAGAAGAATGCATATTGTGCCCAAGAGGCCATGCAAAAATGAAGTCTCTAGACGTTTCCAATATTTTAGATTCACTAGACAATCCAATGGCGGCTTCAATAGGACTCACCTTTCAGATATTTTCATCAGATACACTTCCCTGACGGCGGCCTACGATACTGCCCCTGCTGGCGCTGTGCAAATCACTTGCACAGAATTCGCCGAGCACGAACATGCACCATCATCAGCATATGGACCACAAAGGTTGCGATTAATCCTTACCGAGCAAAATTATAGAATTTTGGCACATTATTTTTTTGATGGACGGTGTACTGTGCTGGGATGCAATATTGGGAGATTACCTCGGCCGTATCTGTATTTGAGCACTTATAGTCTGATAATTGAAGAGTAATAACGACGCCGGCACCGCAAGTCCACAGCATTCCGGATATGGATTGGTAAGAGCTGCTGAAAAAACATACCTGGCCCATGCGATGTTGGCCATCATCCTCAATCGACGCAATCTAGGATCATCGGCAAATACGCCTGCTGGACTATTTAGGTGGCATATTTGTCTCTGCGGCACTGGCGGGCGTTATCAAGCAGAATTTGCATTACTTTGAATGGAGAAGGGAAGTTTCACCTTCAACTGATGCATTTTATATATCGCGTTGTGCATTTTCTCCTGGAATGCAGCTTTGTGCTCAGGAAAAGCAAGTACGTAACACACTGAAAGGCAATTAATATCCATTTTCCTTCTTCCGGGAGAAGATAGAGCTCGCAGTTTGCATCTGCTCAGTGAACCCATCGATCTGCTGCCAGAACCTTTGATGTACTTCAGTGCCACTGGATGTCTGACATCACATTTTTTGGTATGTTGTTCACCATTCAGCAATCAGGCCATCGCGATCAAGCGACAACGTGCCTGTAGGTGGCTGATTGATGAACTGGGATGTGCACAGACATGCAAGAAATTATTCAATTGTTACAATTATTTCACCCCTTCCCAGCTGCTCTTCATACAAGAGTCATGTATCCTTTGTGAGAGCCAACCATGCAACACAATGCAACCCCCATTCATCCGATTTTACTGCACAAACGATGATATCACGCAGAATGTCACTCCAAAAATACACAAGCTCACCACGACCAGCTCCATCACCAAAACGCTGAAGCCAATGCGTGCGAAGGGCAAAGAATCCGCAGACACATAATTTCCTGAAGCATTCGATTTTGTGATTCTGATCCCTGCGCTCTGGCACTCTCGCATTCAGCCCTGAACACGACCTGATCGGCTGCCTCGCTAGGGCAAACATTGTTCAGGCACATTTTAGTTAGAAGAAGCATACTGTTCGAGAATTTTTTCGCTGATCAGCGTTTGCCAAACACGTGTGCCTGCAGATCCCTTTCCAAATGCCCAGTGAACCGCCAATTTTCTGTGTCTAATCGCCAATGCACCCCTTGCCCAACTGTTTTGGTGTCTACCATCAGAGATTGAGAAATTGCTGCATCGATCACCCGTTCTTGGTGCACAAAATACGGTATAGTAAAATGCAAGACCTGGAAATCAAAACCACCCAGAGGAAGAATATTCTTGAAGAAAATACTGAGATGTATCAAGCAGCTATTTGCACTGACTAAGATGGGAAAAGTACAAAGCCAGAAGAAGCGACAGTCAACAAGCGGCTGGGAATAACCACGCTTCGCGCAACCGATCATGCCGCTCCACCCCGCACTGCCAAGCCTCAAATCAACAAGATTTATACCAAGTGAAACGACATATTCGATTCCATTAGAAACGCAATTGATGTCGCAGATATTTCGACATCCCCTACCCATATGCCCGTGTGCTTAGCCCTCCCTCCACGTGCTCGAATTTCCATTCCCCTGGACGAAGATATTCAGAGCACCGCCATTACTTGCCCCATCCAGCGAAGGCATTTCCCCAGACACCTTTCTTGGAGGAGCCTTTGGGAAGTATCTTCGGCACAGCCTTCCTTGGTGTAATCTTGCTCAAAGTATTTTTCACAATTTTCTTCCCAATCTTGGTGGGCTCTTTCGGGGTCGGGACCCTTCCCTTTGGCGCGATTTTCTTCTTCGGCCAACTTGGCACCTTGGGGGCTGCTCTTTTCGGCGGCGGCGCGGGCCACGCCTTCCCTGGCCAAGACCATCCTCCCTTGTTTGGCGGTGGTCTCTTCGGAGATCGGGGCGTCTTGGGAGGCGGCCTTGGGGAGGGGCGGCTTGGCGGCGGTGGCTCCTTGGGAGACGGGGGCCTCTTTGTAGGTGGAGGCCTTGGGGGAGGCTGCCTGGGTGTTGGTGGGGTCCTTGATGGCGGCGTTGGTCGAGGCTGCTTGGTCGGTGGTGGACTCTTTGGAGGCGGAGGCCTTGGAGGCGGCTGCCTGCGCGGCGGTGGGCTCTTTGGCGGTGGACTCTTAGACGGCGGTGGAAACTTGGGCGGCGGCCTCGGGGGAGGCTGCTTGGGGGGCGGAGTTGGGGCTGGCTGCTTGGGCGGCGGCGGACTCTTCGGAGGTGGCAGAACTGGAGGAGGCTGGCTGGGCGGCGGCGGACTCTTCGGAGGCGGCAGAACTGGAGGAGGCTGGCTGGGCGGCGGCGGGCTCTTTGGAGGCGGTGGAAACTTGGGTGGCGAAGGTGGTGGCGGCTGCACAGGCGGCGGCGGACTCTTCGGCGGCGGGGGAGGTGGGGGAGGCTGGCTGGGCTGCGGTGGACTCTTCGGAGGCGGCAGAAGTGGAGGAGGCTGGCTGGGCGGCGGGCTCTTTGGAGGCGGTGGAAACTTGGGTGGCGAAGGTGGCGGCGGCTCCACGGGCGGCGGCGGACTCTTCGGAGGTGGCGGAACTGGAGGAGGCTGGCTGGGCGGCGGCGGGCTCTTTGGAGGCGGTGGAAACTTGGGTGGCGAAGGTGGTGGCGGCTGCACGGGCGGCGGCGGACTCTTCGGCGGCGGGGGAGGTGGGGGAGGCTGGCTGGGCTGCGGTGGACTCTTGGGAGGCGGCGGTTTCTGGTAGGGATAGCTTGAACTCACGTCGTCGTCGTCGCCAAACACTCTCTTGGCAAAAGAGCCGAAGAAAGAGTCGTCGTCGTCCCCGACCCTAAAAAAAACGCCGTCCCCACCGCGCCTGGATGAGTCGTCGTCGTCCCCCTTCTCGAAGGAGTCGTCGTCGTCGCCCCTCCCGCGGGAATCATCGTCGTCGCCGCCCCGCTTGCGGTAGTAACCATCGTCGTCGCCGCTTCCCCGTGAGCGATCATCGTCTCCATCGTCGTCACCCCGACGACGGCGGTCGTCGTCGTCACCATCATCGTCGCCCTTGGATCTGGAGTAAAGGAGGCCGCGGCCGCTCTCGCCTTCAATGTCAGCCGACAGAAGTGCATGGTGGCCAAGGGAGCCACCAGGGGCGGCTGCAGCTAACCCATTGAAACCACGATCTGTTGAGGGCACACAGAACAACACCCAATGAGCGTAAATTTACGTTTTTTAAAGCGATGCCCATTCTGTATTCATACAGACATGCAATCGCCTGCAAACTGTGCGGTTTTGCCTGCCATGCTTGTCCCTCTAACGGGTGCAATACAAAGAATCAACAAACATATGGTCACCTCGGGAGTACAAGATTGTTTCTTCCACCCATGCAGCTTGTTTTTTCCTCTCGCACCCATGCGCACCGCCGCAAAGCGTACAATACACGGCGTTCACTGTTGGGGAGCGTGAGCGTAACATATGTTTACCGATTTGAAACTGCCACCTTGGGTGTGATTCAAGAGCCTCAATTACTGAATTCCTTGCTTTGCGGCAGTTCAAGGCAAACGCAGGGGCCACCCCTCCATGTGTTGAGGAGATGGCGGCTCTGGACCAGAGATTTCGGTTCAAACCGGAAATTTGCCGGAATTCATAAATCAGCGCTGGCCAGGCTGCAGGCAAGTTTGCCACAAACAGTCTCGCTGTCGGATAGCGCCTGGCTACTTGGAAATGCGGCTATTACAACTACTCCAAAGACTACGCATTTCCACACCGCTTTGAAAGCAGGGACCGTCATCGCCGCATCCTGATATTTCCACCAATGTATCGGTGGTCACTGAACAGCAGCGAATCGATTGAAAACAGATATCAATATTATGACTCGGCAAGTCACAAAGCACCAATTTGTCAACACCAATTGCCTTGCGCAAATCCTCATTTGCTAAAAACTTCAACCACTAGACACGCGAGGCCTGCCGCGACGCCCTCACAGGGCATTCCATGACAACCAACAGGCGGGCACGCACGGGTGAATGATCGCAGCCCCTCGCGCTAAAGATCGCAATCGCTAATATGCAGCGTCGCTCGTGCCGTCTGCGCAGCCCCCCAGGGGTGGTCGCTTCTTCACAGGCGTACTGGGAACGGCCACGACACCGGCGGTGACAAATCTTGTGGGCACCCAAGGTATGCCGTACAGTTGATCCCGAGAATCGCAACCCGTCGGGGAACAGCACACGATCCGCGAATTCGCCTCGAAGCGCGTTCGTGTCCTCGCGCGGCTCACAAGATGGCGACTGAGCGCAGGCGGCAAGCTCGCTTCCGAGACGCATGTCTTCATTGTGCGCCAAGCGAAGAGCGGTCGCGACGGCGGGGCCCCGCGACCGCACGTCGAGCGCTCTATAAAGGAAGATGGATTTGCAACATGCCGGAAGCCAAGTAGTTTGAGCAGCCACTTGAGCGGCGCACATCATGCAAACGCGACGCAAGTGGGGGCGTCGCTAAACAACGCCCACCCTCTTGATTTTATGGCGGGCGCGGTCTCGGACGGGTGCGCGTTTCTCCTTTCGGCAGCGCTCAAATCACCGCCGAAGCTGCGGAAAGCGAACAAATTCGTCTGCGACCGAATCGGGGAGGGCAGACCAACCCCCTTCTGGAGCCGGGCATGTGCAGTGCACTTGGAAAAAAGCACAAAGCTCATCGACAGCGCGCGAGCGGCCATTAGCGTCAGTGGCCGGCTTGCGATGTGAACAACCACCCCATGGCGATGCCCGGCACCGGCACTGGCCCAACACTCCCGAACTGACTCGGCTTCCCGCCAGCATACACGCTAGCGGTGTCCACACGGGCATATCTGCGCCCTGTCTGCATTCATGCGCCCGGAGACTCAACGCCGACATCCCCCCCTCGCACCTGTGGTCTCAGTGCGTGCGCTCGCGATGCACGCCACGCTCAAGAGCGCCACAACGGCCAGCAGTGGCGCCGCGCGCAGAACCATCCTAGCTAAGCTGCAGCGGGATCGGGCGTGGTCCTGGCGTGCCGAGCTGGTTGCTTCGCACGGATATCTAAGCGGACTCTTTCCGCCAGCGCTCGACTGAGCACGGCGCCGAACATGCGCGGTTTGCGCCGCGGTCTTATACCCCAGGGGCGGAGCGCGAGTGGTGTTGCATCTCGTACCTCCAGCGGCCGGTTGATCTTGGAAAGCCGCGCCGTCTTGTGAGGGCTACACTACATGGCCTGCCCTCTGTCGGTCGGCTTGGCAGTAATCGATCAAGGTGGCGTACTGGTGAGATTCGTAGTGTCGCGGCCGTTGTGCGCCAGCTGCGGCGCAAGTGCCGACAGTACGTACAGTCCCACTGGATATCTGTGTGGAGACTCGCCCTGTGCGCTCGCGTGTTTGTGTGTCCTGCCCAGTGGTTGTACAGGTGCGATGGCAGACGTCAACTCATCGCTGCGGTCATCGTTAGACATGACCCTGACGAGGTGTGAGAAGAGGGAGGATGTACGGAATGCCTAACATCGTCACGACACCGACAGGTCCCGTGCGACGTGACACAAAGAGCTACCCGTCTGTTAGCAACATCACTCAGGGTCGCTCGCCTTGCAGCCCATCAGCGTTTGGATTGCCCCACAACATGTACCGCACCATTAGGTCATCTGTGTGCAGGGGCGACCCACCGGTGGGCACCCGCTGGTACCAGCGGGTCTGCCATGTGGACGCACTTATGTCTTTGTTTGTCTCACCGCAGCCACCAACGTGAAGTACTCCCCAAGCGAGCGGACAGCAGTGGACTCTTCCTCGGCTGCTCACCCATCCAATACATTTTTCGACGTAAATACCGGAGCCCTTGGGATCTACTCAAGCCAGGGAAGCTTCGCCAAACATCGATGCAGCAAAGGTACAGGATGGAGCGACTGTCAGTCTCTCTGACTCGCAACTTGAGCCCACGCGTAGCTATGGCGTCGTATTGCGCCTTCCTCATCGGAATGTGTTGGGCCCTTCTTTCTGGGGGACTACAGGCAGCTGCTCCTACAATCACTTATCAGCGATGTGCTGCGATAAGCGCATCAGCTCATGACTAATGAGAGGCGACGAGGTGGATATCATTTGTGCTGCAGCTGCCGTGCTGGCAGCTGCATCTACTTCCAGCGTAGACTACTCTTTAACTCTATCAGTTTATTTTTCCGCCCATCTAATGCCCCTCGTCTGTTTTAGCAATCAGCCTGCAAATAGATTGCGATGTATTGCAGCCATCCCCTAGATAGCGTCTTTTCAGCTCGTGATCCCATGCCTCAACATGTCTCTGCAGCTCAACTGCACCACATGACTTTCTGTGGATCTCCACAGAAGTACCCTAGCATAGATGTGCCCATGGCTATGTCGCCAGCTCCATGCCAGGGTTAAAGCGTGGGACTGCGTCGACACTGACAGCACCAGTCATCAATTGCACCACCATCTATGTCTTTAGATAGTGACATGATGGATCGTTAAAATAATGCCCACTATTTTCACATTTTTCCTGCAGCTGCTGCAATCCTGTGTTTATATTTGCGTTCGGCAAGACCGAGCGGTTGCCATGCATGTTGTAGGCGCTGACGGGCGTTTATACATAAAGAAACGCAGTTCTGTCCCAAATTAATTTATTCGGCTTGCCGCCCGTGTGGTCAGACATTTCAGGCAACAGCCCAGGCTCATCTCTGTTTTGCATTCTCTTGTGGGCAAATGCGTTATTGGCAAGTAACAACACTGGAAACACTTCAGTCGGAAGTATACAGGAGTGCATCAGAGTATATCGACACGATGTGTCTTTTGCACTGGTTCAATTGCACTGTGGTCATCGTGCATACGATCACCACAATGTACTAAAACCATTGCATTATGCATTCTGATGTGAGCACCGACAATTCCATCACTTCCTCGAGGCTGGCAAACTCCTCCAGCGCCGGCCGATGTCCATTTCGCAGGAGGTGTGGCCTCGGAGGCCGGGGCCCCCGGCGTCGGCGGAGTAACAGTGGGGCCTACGCACGGCGACGGTGAACTCCCTCTTCTCCTGCTACGAATCCCGCCGACACCGTGAGGTCCCACCCAGCCAACCACCCAAGGGGCCGCGACGCCCCTCTGCGACGTCGGCAGCGGTTGGGCATTTCCACAACTGTAAGTCATTCGCACTTGAAGAATCAGGACGCCCAGCATTTATTGCCTTTCTGTGTGCCTGGATAAGGTTTGCCAGCCACGGCGGTTGCAGCCAAGGCGTCACACACGCAGCGTTCCTCCCTGCGCTGATCTTCTCGCAGCTATGGCACTTGCCATCAAGAAACAAGTCGCTTTGGGGCAAGATAGAAAACGATGCACATTTATCTTGCTGGGGAGGAGAGCTGCACGAGAACTGTTCTCAGTCTGTTCAGGATTTGAACAGCTTTGGTGCAAGTGCGCTACGACAAGACAGCCTGATTTAAGAGCTTACAATACTTCCAACTAATTGCAGTACTGCAGCATCCAGCTCCAATGCACCTGGTGTTTAGTCGCCCCCTAGCTTCAGTCCCAAGGGCCCAAAAGACAAACATAGGGTTTGCCTGCCGGTGGATAGTGGCAATGATTGCGTCAGCCAGGCGGGTGCGATTAGGAAAGATTCTGGATATTTCACAGCCAAAGTGGCAGCCAAGAACATTTGGTGCGCTCTACAATGGGGCCCTGCCACTTGCGACCTCTGCAGTAATTCAGACCCCGGGAGCGGAGAGCCTGTCGATATCGGAAATTTGGATTAGCACACCAAGACAAAGAACGGCTCATGAATCGTACGTGATCTGGGTTCTCAATGGTAACCATGACTTACCAGTGGCAAGTGATCAGTTGCAACTGGTGAATCGTGGTTGCCATTGAAAGCCAAGTTGTTGCACGTTCTCACAAGAAGAGAGTTTTGAGAGTGACAATTGCAGCTGCAAATAAAGTGGCGCTCGGGTTGGAACGAGCGCTGGAGTACCAGGATCGGCTTCGTCAAGTGTGGCGACGAGACGGGCAATGGTCCTGGAGTGTGCTTCAATCCGCAGTTGACTGGACTGGCCACATGGGCGAATTTCGCCTGGGCGCATGCAAGGGACCGAAACATCCAAACATCAAGTTTTGGTGTCCTGTGCCCTTGCAAGGGCCCAGGCTGTGGGGCTTTCGTTCGAGCCGCACATGCATATGATGCCCAAAGGAATTGCTGGCACGCCCAAGATGCAAGATATTCACGAGCTGTCCATTGAATTCATTGGGTTTCAGACCTCTGCCTCCGCACGCACCCTAACTGTCATGAAAAATCATCGATGCGCTCGCAGCTGTTCGCTTCTGCAACTGCACACGAAACGACCTGTAGACTATGTAACATGCGTTGCGTCGTTGGGCGCCTGGCGGGCTCACAACGCTCGACGCTTCGGCATTCTGGTTTGCAGCCTACTGCATCGTGGCTGGTTGCCCAATACCCCGCGCCCACGCGCAGTGCCAACATGGCGCTCAGTGATACCTAACGGGCTGCGCGGACCACCAGTGACGCAGAATTTGTTCAAGGAACGCCTTGCAGATTTGACCATCAGGGTGGAGCCCAGGCGGACTCGCAGAAGAGATACACAACACTCACTGCCACCCTACCCACCCCGTGGGAACACCGTCGCGCAGATTCACAAGATTTTCAAAATTATTCCCAATCGTACAATTTGCGGACCATGAGAGGCGCGGCTGCACAGCCAAGACGCCCACCGAACTGCGCACCTCTGGTGCGCTGACAAGGAAACGGGCCCAGTGAATTCACCTGTCAAGCATGGCTGCTACTGACGCGGCCATTTCCACTGCGCACATTGCTGCACCTCCTGCGAGCCCCCATTTGGCCCAAATGAAATGCCCGACCTCCAAGAATAATCAAATGCTATACATTCAATGCACACGGGCCACAGGCACCCCGCCCCCCTCTCGCCTACCCTCCTCCGCACCCGGTCTCCACAATAAAAAACAATTGTGTGACGTTGTCACACTTCCGTCTCGTTTCGTTTGGGGACGACACCGCATGACCCGTCCCAACGCAGCTTCGTGACAGTTTCATGGCGATTCCCCGACAGCCTCGCAGGAGTCGCGGCAGCGGCGCCGGCGTCAGTCGTACAGACCCGCGTCGTCGTCGTCTGCCTGCGCGTAAGCGCCGCCGTCCGTGGTGGGCTGCGTGTTCCCTGGCTGGACAGGGTTGTCTGTGAACCGGAATCCCCCAAATCCCCGTGTTTGCCGCATGCTCTCCTTGAACGACTCGTACTGCAGCTTTTGGGTCTGCGTGACGCTCTGCCTGGCAAACTTCATCGCCTCCTCAAAGTGGGCTCTGGTGATGAAGGGCACGTCATCCACCTCCTCCACCTCCATAGAATCCCCCTCCCCGGCGTTCGCCTTCGCCCGCTCGCGCTCTATGTCCTTCTCGATGCTCTCGCGAATGGCATACTTGCAGGCCCGTTGGCAGATCTCTGTGATGTCCGCACCGCTGAAGTCGTTGGTGTGCTTGACAAGGGCCTCGATGTCCACGTCGGGTGCCACGGGCGACTTGCGCAGCACCGCCTTGAAGATCTGTCGCCTTGACTCGGCATCTGGCAGGGGGATGTAGATGAGCTGGTCCAGGCGGCCCGGGCGCAGGAGCGCAGGGTCGATGATCTCTGGCCGGTTGGTCGCCCCTATGATGAACACTGTCT
Source organism: Ostreobium quekettii (assembly GCA_905146915.1). Taxonomy (NCBI): domain Eukaryota; kingdom Viridiplantae; phylum Chlorophyta; class Ulvophyceae; order Bryopsidales; family Ostreobiaceae; genus Ostreobium; species Ostreobium quekettii. Next base: position 32,730 of record CAJHUC010002833.1, read on the forward strand.
TCTTGGACGTCATGCCATCCATCTCTGTGAGCAGCTGGTTCAGCACCCTGTCACCAGCGCCCCCGGCATCCCCTGCAGAGTTGCCCCGCTGCACAGCTATGGAATCCAACTCGTCAAAGAATAAGACACATGGTGCAGCCTGACGTGCCTTGTCGAAGATCTCACGTACGTTGGCCTCCGACTCTCCGAACCACATGGTGAGCATCTCTGGCCCTTTCACGCTGATGAAGTTGGCCTGGCACTCATTGGCAATGGCCTTTGCCAGCAGCGTCTTCCCGCATCCGGGTGGGCCATAGAACAGCACACCCTTGGATGGCGACATGCCATACTTCTCGAACTTCTCTGGGTGCTCCACAGGGTACTGCACGATCTCCTGCAGCTCCCGCTTCACATCCTCCAGTCCTCCGATGTCCTCCCATGAGATGTTGGGCACCTCCACGACGGTCTCCCTCAGAGCTGAAGGGTTAGTGCTGCCGAGTGCAGTCTTGAAGTGCTCCTGTGTTACTGCCATCGAGTTGAGAATCTCTGCGTCGATGCTGTCATCCTCCAAGTCGATCACGTCCATCTTCTCGCGGATGCACTGCAGGGCAGCCTCTGTGCAGAGGGCCGCCAGGTCCGCCCCCACGTAGCCGTGCGTTTGAGACGCCACGGCCTCCAGATCCACCTCATCGTCCAGTTTCATGTTCTTGGTGTGGATGCGCATCACTTCCAGACGACCAACCTCGTCAGGGACACCAATGTCGATCTCGCGATCGAATCGCCCGAATCGCCGCAGGGCGGGGTCGATGCTGTTGGGCCGGTTCGTGGCCCCTATTACCACAACGTGGGCCCTGGATTTGAGCCCATCCATGAGGGTCAGCAGCTGTGACACAATACGCCTTTCCACCTCTCCATGCGTCTTCTCGCGTTTTGGGGCGATGGAGTCAATCTCATCGATGAAGATAATCGAGGGTGCGTTCTTCTCCGACTCCTCGAAGGCCTTCCGGAGGTTGCTCTCACTCTCACCGGCAAGCTTCGACATGATTTCTGGCCCATTTATCAGGAAGAAGAATGCACCCGTCTCGTTTGCAACGGCCCGAGCAATGAGGGTCTTCCCGGAACCTGGGGGTCCGTACAACAGAATGCCCTTTGGTGGTTTAACACCAATGGTCTTGAACAGCTGTGGGTGCCTTAGTGGCAGCTCGACCAGCTCACGAATCTGTGCCATTTGCTTGCGAAGCCCTCCCACGTCGTCATAGCCAACGTCATCAAGCTTCTCCTCATCTTCCCGCTTGATGGGGTCGCCCTCACAGTAAATTGCTGTGTCAGGAGCAACGATGCAATACTCGCCAGGATCTGTCTCCACCACCTTGAATTCGATGCTTCGCATGCCTCCCCGCACAAGGAAGGTGTCATTCTGAAAGCAGCACATTCACAGGCATGAAAACACCACACACGAACCTAAAAGCCAGGACAATATTTGGCAAATAGCACATGCCGAATGGTAGTCTCAGCGGGATTGCTATCTGCCACATGGGCGAGAATGGCCTGTGATCGGCAGGCATCAAGCACTGTGCCGAAACTAGTTGAACATCAGAATGCATAGATAATCGTGTGCAGAAGGGCCAGCAGTGTAAATGATTGCAGCAGTCCATATTTGTGGTCCAATTGGCGACTAAAACAATGCAATACTGCGTACTTCAAACTCTGTCCAGAAGGAGGTTATTTCTAGCAGAGCAACACCGCAAATGTGACAATGTTCTAACAGCACAGTGGCGAAACAAGCACCCACCATCCAGTCCAATGTGCATTCGCATTTCATGTCCCAACACAAAGGAACCTCAGCCTGACAGAGTGGGTTGTGGCTTCAACATCCTGCAATAGATGTGCTGTTTGCATTCAGCACATTGCATGTGTCCATGGACTGCTGGATGTTCGTGCTTGTTGCACCCAAATAGAACTACCACCAAAAAAGCAACCAAACGACAAGCATTTCAATATGTGCATTGTTCACATCTGTGTGCCATTGCCAATGCAACTTCCCAACATGATTGGGTCAACATCAAAAGTGTCATGAGCATCCTTGTAATGTGACTGCATGCAGAGTTACAAGTTTCAGCTCGAGCGTAGTTGCATATGAGATCAAGCCATTGGAAGCACAAATCAACAATGGACCTGTCTACCTTGCGAACTGGTCGGTAGGCCTCAAGGAAGTAGGGCTTCAGGTAGGTGTCAAACAGGTTGCCTGTGAGCCCCTCGATAGTGTCGTCGATAGGAAGCACATGGACACGCTTCCCATACTTGATGTCGGTGCACTGTGGGCCCCACACAACAGGATTCACGACCCATTCATGAGCTCTTTGGCTGCCTCATGAACCCGTCCGGTGCCACAACCACCACTTACGATCTATTGTGGCATCAAAAAAAAAAGGAAAAAAAACGGGGGGAAGCAAACTGTCTGATGTGCCGGATGAACACCCCCTATTCATAAATCAAAACAGCCAAACGAGCGCAAGACAATCGATGGATTGGATGAGGAGCAACATGGTTCAGTACACAAGGGTTCGGCAGCCTATTCGTCCATCAACGCGGCCCAGGATCTGTGGCGTACGCCCGGCATTGAACAAGGACGATCGGGTCCATGGGCCCCGTCGTG
>CAJHUC010002834.1:0-27682 GCA_905146915.1 Ostreobium quekettii
GAATATATGTTGCCTCGGTTATTTACGCACTGAACGTGTGCGCCAGGCTGTGCTGGTGGCGATGGTGTTTTTGACCTCGCAGAGTTTATTGCTGAGCGAGGAGTCCCAGACGCACATGATGTTCCTGCTGGGAGGGGTGTGTTCAGCTCTGCGGACACTGATTCGCTTGGAGGTGCATCGCCAAGTTTGAGTGTCGTTGTGGTGGAGGCTGTGCCACAGCGCAAGGCCAAGAGAAGGCGTCTGACCACCCCCGAACCGCTTGCTACGGCTGCTGATGTGCAGACTCCACAGCAGGAACAGCAAGCACTAACTGCAGCAAAGCAGTCCCCGCGCGTGGTGGCGACCTTGGAGGAAGGGCCGGCGAGGACACGCCGCAAAGGCCGCCACCGCAAAGGGGATCCAGGCCACCAGGAATGGTGTAGAGAGGGGTTTACTATAGACGAGGTGCAAGGGCCCGACAAGAGACCACGTTCCATTACTGCTGTTTGCCGGTTGTGTTACGGGAGGGGCATTACCAAGACATACAAAGTGTTGTCATACAACCCGGGAAAGAAGAACTCAAACAGTGCCAGTTGGACGGGGCCCTCAAACCATTTGAAAGACAAACATAGCGTTTTCAGTATTGAGGCACTTCGAGACGAACTCAGTAAACCTCCGGGCAACCGGCAGATGAAATTGGGTACATCGTTGGAAACCTACCTGGAGACACGGCACCCTAGGACCTCAGAATGGAGCAGGGCGGTGACCCACATGGCCAGGTACGTCAGTTTTGCTAATGCACCATACCACCTGGCTGAGACGGCGCCCTTCGTTCGTTTAATGTGAGCCTTTATTCCCCGTTGGCCATCTATTAGTAAGCAAACAATTGTGAGGTCGGTGGCGAGACAGGCCAATGAGATCAAGCGGGAAATAAGGGAAGAGGTATCCCAAATCCGAGACGAGTCGAGAGTTGCCATGACAACGGACATTTGGACAAGCAGGAACACGCACCCGTTCATAACAGTGACATTGCATTGGGTGGATGCCGATTGGAGCATGAAGAAACGCATACTGGGTGAGTTTGGATGGTATATTCTGTGTCCTATGATGTTTTCAATATTCGTGGTTGTCAATTCTTTACTGTTTGCATACATGCCGTGATTAGTGACCACTTCTGTGTGCTTTGCCCACCGTGGCATGTGCACTCGCTGCGCTAGTACCGGCCTTCACTGGCCGGGAATCACGCCTGATTGAACATGAATCGTGGATGCTGTGTTGCCATGGCACGATAGCCATCAGTACTGGCCCGCCATCGGCCAATGCTGTGTGACATATTATGAATATCAATTCTTTACTGTTTGCATGCATGCCGTGATTAGTGACCCTTACGGTGTCTTTCTGCCAGCAAATGCGTATGCGCGCTTTCGGCTGCTTTGTGGCCCCTGGTGCCGACGCTGGCGGCGATCACGCCTGATTGAACATGAATCGTGGATGTTGTGTTGCCATGGCACGATAGCCATCAGTACTGGCCCGCCATCGGCCAATGCTGTATGACATGTCATGAATATCAATTCTTTACTATTTGCATGCATGCCGTGATTAGTGACCACTCCTATGTGTTTTGCCAACCGTGTCGCAATACTTTTCGGCTTTCTGCGCTAGTACCGACGCTTCCGCGGCGGGGTCGCGCTGATCGGGCATGAATGCGTGAGTCTTTAATGTTGCCATGGCGCGATAACCCGTCGATGCTGGCCCATAAAGCCGGCCAATCTTTACGTATGACATGTCATGAATATCAATTCTTTACTATTTGCATGCATGCCGTGATTAGTGACCACTCCTATGTGTTTTGCCAACCGTGTCATGTGCACTCGCTGCACTAGTACCGGCCTTCACTGGCCGGGAATCACACCTGATTGAACATGAATCGTGGATGCTGTGTTGCCATGGCACGATAGCCATCAGTACTGGCCTGCCATCGGCCAGTGTAGTATGACGTATATCATGTGCAAAAGGTAACCCCCGTCTTTTAAAGCACAACACGTTGGTGGTGACAGGGACTACCAACTTCCCTGGGAGCCACACTGCAGACGCGATAAGCCGTGTCTTGCTAAAGATCCGATTAAAGTATGGCCTGCACCCTGTAGTTCCGCGTGACCAAGTCATGACGGAGTCGGAGATGGAAGCGGACCCTGTGCGTGCGTTTCAGGACGAGTCGCCATGCGATCGTGTGGCTCTCACCACGGACTGCGCCTCCAATATGATTTCAGCAGCCGAGAAGAAGGATATTTTTGATTGGCACCCCTGCATTTGCCATTTGTTAAATACCGCAGTCAAGGCCGCTTTCCAAAATGTTGACGAGTTTCAGCAGCTCATGCAGCCGCTTCGCGAATTGGCAACTCATTTTCACAAATCGCCCACTGCTTAGAGTGTTTTCCGCCGCGTGCAAAAGAAGCTGCTAAAGGAGGCAGGGGCCGGCAATGTATCATCAGATGATGAGGAGGAGGATTACTCGGGTGTAAGGGAAGATGATGATGTTGCTGTGTTGCCCGATGATCCTGATGCAGATCTGACGGTTCCTGACAATGAAATGGAGCAGGCTTGTCCAAAACGAATATTGCGTCTGGGGACTTGGTGCCCGAGGAGGTGGAACAGCATGTATTTTTTGATTAAGAGGGCGGTTTTTTTGGAGAGAAGCATCCGCGAGTATACAGCAAACGCGAGAATTGCTAAGATCATTATACCAGCATCTGGGTGGTGCATTTTCAAACAAGTGCTGCCAGTCCTGGAGTGTATACGGGAATTGTCTGAGCGATGTGAGGGGGACGACTACATCACCATATCGGATGTCTTATATAATGTACTGAAGTTGCTTTACGACCAGCTGTATGTCAGTGACACCGATGCACACACAAAACCTGTGTTGCATGACTTCGCCTTTGAGTTCACACAGAAATTGTGTGCGGATTGTGATAATGTCAATCTAATATATTGCTGGGCATTAGCGGCGGCTGTGGACGGAAGGAGGAATACATTGCACTGGATGAGGAGGATCTGGAACAACGCTGACGATTGGCCGAATGTGGTGGAAAAATATGACACCCTGGCAAAGTTCCAAGCGATGTTGAAGAAAGAGATGACGGCATTGGTGAGTTGAGGTCTGATTTGTGGCCTTTGCCTTTGTGAATATCTGCATCCAACTGTTGATAGTTTTTGCTTGTGTGAATAACAGCATGCATATGACTTCTGCAGTTGAGGCACGTGGTGAAGGCGCCCGAAGTCCAATCCTCGGGCTCATCATCCCAAGAGGCTGCAGCACAGGCTGTGCAGCAGAGCTGGCTTGGCGCGGCATCACCCCCACCTAAGGGACCACTAAGTTTCCGACGATCAAAGAGGAGAAGACGGGCCCCATCCTCATCAGCCTCCTTCCGAGACCCCGCCATCCATGAGGGGCCTCCGATGCTGTGATGGTGGTTGTAGCTCGATGTTCCGCCTCATACGAGTCGGAGGAAAATCATCGGTATTTAGCGTCTTGGAACCTGACGCTTTCGTGGTATATGCTTTCGAGCGGACCTCATGAACTCATACAGTCGGCCGGAATTTGCGGGGGCAGGTCAGCGATCTGAAAGGATCATTACTACACCGCACTCACCACATAAGTACGGTGGTAAGCTCGTGGGCCACCGGTGCGGAAAGAACTCGTGTCATGGCACCCACACCGGTGCCTTAGTGTACTGTCATTGTACCCATACACTTCATATTCTAGTAATAAATGTCCTAACCGTTCATAATCTGATAATCACTCCCCCTTTGAGTATTTTCGTCCCGAAAATCAAATCATGAACCACCACTCGATCCACCCGTGTCCTCTATTGGTTGGTCCCTCTCAATCATCATTGGAATATCCTCGGGAGGTTTAATTTCTGTCTCCGGTACCCAAGTAGCGTCCTCAATCGGCCAGCCAAGCCACAAGATAAGAAACTCACGAGTCCTCCTATTTCCTACCCGAACATATCGCCACCGGAGCAACTTTTCAATTTCGTACTCGTCATCCGCCATCTCAATTTCCGGAACAGGAGCCTGCTCACATTGATCCCAATCACTGTCACGCCATGCCTTGAGTAGGCTCACATAAAACACGTCGTGGATACGCCAGTCATCAGGAAGCTGCAATCGGTAGGATTGGGTACCAATCCGTTCGATGATACGGAAGGGCCCCACAAAGCGTCTCCGCAGCTTTGCCGGTGTTCCACGCATCCGAAGGTTCATAGTGGATAGCAGAACAAGCTGATCCACTGCGTAAGTCTCAGGGCAGTGACGGCGATCATAATATTTCTTGTGTTGCTCGTTCGCCCGGTGGAGATTGTTCCGCGCCTTGGTAAAAGTTCGATGCAGGCGCTGAGCAAATCTAGTCACTGTCTCAACAGGAGAACTGTCAGTCCCTCTGATCAGCTCATTTGGAGTCACTGGGTGATATCCATAATTCAAAAAGAAAGGCGTGTACCCCGTGCTCCTATTTGGCTGGCTGTTCACACTAAATTCAACAATGGGTACCAATGAATCCCAATCACGAGGCTCTCCCAATTCATGCACAGTGCAACGCAGTGTTTGTTCAAAAATTGCGTTCATTCTTTCTACCAACCCTTGAGTCTGTGGGTGGTAGGCACTGCTGAACCTCAAGTCAGAACCAACCAATTTCCAAAAACTTCGTCAGAAAGCACTGGTAAATCTGCGATCACGATCAGAGTATAGTGCTTTGGGCAATCCATGAAGTTTTCCCACATGTTGCCAATACAAAAATGCAGTTTCAGATGCTGAAATCTCTTCCTTGCAGGGTACAAAATGCACCATCTTTGTGGCCCTGTCGACCACTGTAAGCACAGCATCATTACCACATTGAGTTGTTGGCAGCTTGGTAATGAAGTCCAAAGTCACCTCTGTCCACTTTTGCTCAGGTACTCTCAATGGCTGCAACTCGCCACGTGGACGTTGATACTCAGACTTCTCCAGCTGACAGACTGGACACGATAGGACATACTCTCTGATATCACCTGCCATTCCTCTCCAATACAAACCTCTCTTGGCGGTGTGCAATGTCCTCAGGTAACCTGGGTGTCCAGCATAGGGAACATCATGGAGTTCTTGGAGTAGCAACTTCTTGATCTCATGGTGGTCTGGTACCACAATTTTCCAATACTGGTCTTCGTCACTGAAGTCACTACGATGGACAACTAACGAGTGGTGCTTCACCCTGTACTTCTCCTGACCTCGGCTCACCTCTGGATTAGTGAGCGGTGCTTCGTCGATTTCCTGTAAAATCTCCGAGTATGGGCTTTCCTGTTCCAACAATTCCATCATCCTGTCTCGGAGTCGACACTCAATGTCCAGAGTGGTCCTGGTGACCAAACATTGTGCCAACGGTGCAGGAGTTCCATTATTACTGCTCTCCACTGATGACAATACTGCAGATGAACTGATTTCCTTCCTCTCAACAAACAACTGATCCAATGCAGCTTGGATGTCTTGATCTGAGGGGTTCTCACCTAGCTGTAAGATCCTTGCCAGATTGCTGTCCTCCTCCTTTGCAGCGCTACTCAGCTTTTGATCATCCATCCACCTCTGTCGCGTAAGGGCGTCTGCTGGGTTCTTCCGGCCTGGAATATGCCTGATGTCAACATCATAACTCTGCAGAACGCCAACCCACTTCCAAATACGACGGTGGACACTGGGTTGATTGGGCAGATGTCGCAGGGAACTGTGGTCAGTCTGAATAATAAACCTGCGTCCCTGTAGGAAGTGACGCCACTGTCCCACTGCCCATACGATACCCAATAACTCCCTTTCATATGCTGAGTATCGGATCTCCGCCGAGTTCAATTTCTTTGATGCATACGCAATCGGTTGGAGACCCTTTCCATGATCCTGCTGCAAGATTCCACCTACAGCAACTAAACTGGCATCCGTGGTCAATACGAATGTCTTCTCAAAATCCGGGAATATGAGGATTGGTGCCGTCGTCAAAGCCACCTTGAGTTGCGCAAAACTGCATTCCTCATCCTCTCCCCAGTACCACGGTTTCTTTTCCTTGGTCAAGTCTGTCAGAGGGTATGCAATGGTCGAAAACCCTCTAACAAACCGCCTGTAAAAGTTGGCTAACCCCAAAAACGATCTAACATCCCGAACTCCTTGCGGTGTAGGCCATTCCACTATTGCTTTGATTTTCTCTTGAGATGGCTGCATTCCCTGGGTAGAGATAGTGAATCCCAGATACTCCACCCTGTCTTTGAGGAACTCACATTTATGCAACCTCCCAAACAACTTGGCCTCTCTCAATCGCTGTAAGGCAATTCGCAAGTGCTGCCAATGTTCTTCTATCGTTCTTGAGAAGATCAGTATATCGTCGAGATACACCAGAATGAAAGAATTCAGTTCGTTCTTGAATATTTTATTCATTAACCGTTGGAATGTTGCTGGTGCATTCGTCATTCCGAACGGCATTACCACAAACTCAAAATGTCCACGGTTGGTGCGAAATGCTGTCTTCTCAATTGCTCCTTCCTTCACTCCAATCTGGTAATACCCACTAGCTAAATCCAGTGCAGTAAATACTCGAGCATTCCCCAATCGATCCAATAGCTCGTCAATCCGAGGCAGCGGAAAACGGTCCTTTATTGTTTGTTTATTCAGTGCCCGGTAATCAATACAAAGACGCCAACGTCCGTCTTTTTTTGGCACGAACAAGATGGGCGCGCCATAGGGACTCACCGAAGGTCGGATAAATCCCTGCTGCAACAAATCTCGTAATTGCTCCTCCAGCTCATCCTGCTCCTTCGGTCCAAGACGATATGGTGGACGATTTGACGGCTCTGCATCTTCCGAGACACGAATATCAAACTCCACTGCTCGTTTGGGTGGACGCCCGGCAGGCAGCTTTTCCGGAAATACATCCCCAAATTCATCAAGAATTGCTCGTAGCTGCTGTCGGTGCTCTGCACTGATCGTCTCCACAATCTGTTCCTTCCGCTGCTGAACTGTCACAAAATCCTTCTTGGGGCCTGCTGACTGCAATTTCTGCTTGTGGGCTTGTGTTGACCCACCATGCACTGCTCCTAGTGTAGGTGTAGTCCGATCTACTCCCCGAACCAACGCCAGGAAAACTGGTATCCCCTGTCTCGCCAGCTTGTTGATTTTCCTTCCTGTAATAAACTGTCTGCATCTGGATGCTTTGGATTGCGTCTTCAAGACTGGCTGACCTTGGACCCTGGTCACTGAATTAATTGTAGCCCTGGTCTTGGTCTTTCTCACCACTGGTTGCGTCTTTTCTGTACCAGTCTTGGGCTGATCACTCCCCCGTTGAGACCGATGCCTCCAGGCGAGGGAAGATGGAGAATAGGTCCAGAAAGAGGGCGTAGACAATAAGGAAACTTGGGGAGGATGGAGTGGGGGGGGTGGGCAGAAAAACTCACGTAATACCTTGACTTGGCCGGTAGTCTGACCTGGGTCAATCCATTGTCCAACCACGCTCGAGGTACCCACATTGTCAGGCAAAATCAGTCGTGGGACCGTCCAGTCAATAAGTGGATTGACTGTGCTGAGCCAGTTTACCCCTAAAATCACGTCGATGTCCTGCAAAATTGGGGTGACGGTCAAGTCCAGCTTCGCCACCGAGGACCCTACACAGACTGTGGCATGCGGTACTTTGCCTTGGGACAATATCTTTTTCCCATCGGCTAACTCAAGTAGACACTCGTCATGCACACAGTGAAGACCAACTCTGATTACTGCACTCGGGCTGATAAAACTTCTTGATGCACCACTGTCCACCAAAGCCCGCGTATCCTTGCCGAAAATTCGACTGTTCACTATCAATAAAATCCCGCCGTCGATTGTCCTACTGTTGGTACAATCACGTGGGGCAGCGTCTTGCTGCACAGCAACCCACGTGTTTCTGTCCGGCACGTCTTTCACTGGGTCAATTTTCCCATGTTCACAACCCATTTTGCACAGGGTAGCAATGCTGCGCCAGTCCTGTACGACGGTGGGCGCGATCTGAGCTGGCACGGTTCCGCTACCATGGCTCACCTGTGCCGCCAATCGCTCGACCGCTCGCCGGCATTCCTCTAACCTCCTGCGTACCGCCACCTGATGTCGACGTCGATTTTGTCTGTTTGATTGGTGGCGCCGCTTGGACGGATGTCCTCTGACTATTCGTCCTGTTTCCTCTGCGCATGAGGCGGCCTCAGCTATCCGCCTGGCCCTTTGTAGTCGTCGTCGCTCTCGTCGTCTTTGCGTACGACTCTTGTTTTGATGAGATTCCTCTTTTTGTTTTGCATTAGATTTTTCTCCGCTTTTTGATCCGCTCATAGTCCTGCGAATCGGGAGTCGCCCAGCCCTCGTCACGTGGAGCCCGAGACGGGGCTCTACACGTTTCCCTGGGGGGATGCTGGCTGGTCTCCAGATGTAGCATGCTGCGGCTGTCCATCCTGGAGATTTGGCCCCAATGCTACGGCCATTGCGACACCCTGTCTTCCTCTGCCTCTACCTCCACGGCCACGTCCTCTGCCTCGACTAGGTTGCTGGCCCGTATTCCGCTGATTCCTCCAGCGACAATCATCTGGGTGATGATTGGTGCCCTGGCAGTGAGGACACACTGGAACGAAGGTTCTGGTCATGCTCTGCTGTCCACCTTGTCCAATAATTCTTCGACCTCGTCCTCCACGTCCTCTACGTCCACTCTGTCGACCACCTGCACCTCTCTGCTGACCTCCTCTACCACGACCAGCCTGCTGTGGTTGCTGCGACCTAGCACCCTTATCAACACCATAGGATGCTGTCAACAGCTCCAGATGCTCAGCGAAACGGATCGCCACGTCCAAAGATTGTGGCTCCTTTTGAGCCACTGGCATCCTCAACTCTGGGCGAAGAGCACGAACAAATCGCTCGAGTATGTCAGTGGGATCGTATGTCTGAAGTCGCATGAGCAAATTCTGAAATCTGGAAGCAAAGGAGTGTACTGACTCACCATGTCCTTGGGTCAAGTTCCAGAGTTTGACCCTGGCATTCCTCTCATGGAGAGGGGACTGAAAACGGTTGGTGAGCAAGCCTTCCAGCTCCAGCAGAGTCACAGGTCTTCGTCCTCCTGTAGAACGCAGATAACTGTCCCACCAAATCCTAGCTGTCCCCTACAGCAACGTCACCGTGTAGGCGACGCTCTGGGTCTCGCTGATTCCTGTCAAATGGACATAATCTCTCACCATTGAGAACCAAGCGGTAACGTCCTCGTTCAGCTCTCCTTTGAAGGGGACTGGTTCCCTTGGCTTGACTTGAATCGATGGTCCAGTGGGATCCGCAGAAAATGGGTGGTAGCCTTGGCGTAGGGCAGGTCTTGGGAAAACTGGTGGAGTCGGGGGAATGAAAGACTGCTGCGGTAGTTCTGGTCTCGATACCGGAATGGCAGGCGTCATAGACTTCGTGCAGTCCACAAATGGGGGTGTTGCCACATCCATGCGATATTCTGCCTTCATTGGAGGTAGAATTGGCAACCCCAGTTCATCAGTCGCGGGTGCTGCAATGTCGGATATGCGCACAGTGTTGTCAGCATCTATAGGCATGTCGTCAGGGAAGGCTGCAGCCTCAACGGCCTCAATGTAACTCTGTAGTTCCACCATGGCTGTTTGGCTCTCCTCCAACGACGTCTGTAGTCCCTCTATCCGCGCATCTTTGACCTGAGTGTCCGTTTTCAGTGTTTCCAGCTCAGATTTCAGCTGGTTGACTGTTGCGGACAGGTCACTCTGCTGTCTGTTCAGACGCTCCTCCATGGCTTGCGCCATTCCAGCTTGGTCCGTCTTGGTCGCCAATCCTTGAGCCACATTCATTGCAGTGGCTTCGAAGCGCGTCTGACTGACCGCCTGTCGCAGACTCGAAACTGATGCAGCTTGTTGGTGTTGATTCGCTCTCAACGCCTCCATGTTCTGCTCCAGAACTTGTCGATGAGTGCTGGCGGCGTTCACGACTGACTGCAAGTCAGTCAACGATCGTTGGGTTGCCTCCCGGACCTGTTGGACATCCTGGGACTTGGCAATTGACAATTCTTGAACTTGTTTTTCCACTCCCTTAATGGCGGATTGCATGGTCGCCGCTGTCCTGGCCAATTCCCTTGATGAGGAACGCCTTTCCCGACTTGATTTCCTCTTGGTTGAGGTTTCCCTTGTCCGCCAAAGTCGAGAAACGCGAGAAAATGCGGTTCCGGGTGGTGTAGCCGTGCCCACTGTCGCCACCCTGCGAATTGCAGTACTGTACGGTGCTGCGACACTGCGTCCGGTGTCACTGGGTGCTGCGTCAGCGACAGCATGCGCCGCAGCGCCCCTCTCGGCATCACGTGACGGCGGAAATTTCGAGTCTTTTCCGCTGTAGTTCGCAGCTACACTTTCCGCGCCCAAATCAGCCTGATTTGGCCGATGCTGACTCAACCTCATGCGACCTGGTGCGGTGCTGCGGCCGCTCTGGGCCCCTCGCAACTCCGCCGCCTCCGTGCGGCGCGACGGCCCGAACACGCTCTCCCCGCTGTCCGTGTCCATGGCGTCGGCCAGTTGGGCCTCCTGCGACATGGCCCTCGGTCTCCAATCGCCGCGCACAACCAATCGCGACCTCGCCGCGCGTTGCCGCCGTTCGCCACCAAGATGCACACCCAAAATCGACCTTCCGCCGCAGTTTTCCACCGGCGCCGTTCACAATCGAGCCCGAACTCGCGGTCCTTTCCACTCAATGCAGTTCACTCGGCCCGGCGACGGTGCTGCACGTTCAATCCGCGCGTCGGCTCGCGTTTTCCGCCGCCAAATCCCGCCGAGATCCCGCTGATTCAAACGGGCCCAACGTGGGAACCCGGAATGGCGTCCGATTCAACACCCCAAACTGGTCGCAACTCCTTTCCCAGCCTTGGCGCAACTCTGCGCGCCGATCTGCACTTCGATTCAGCAAAATCCCAGCCGTTGACCCACCGAAAATCGTCCTTGCGGCTCAGCCAGCTCGGGCCGCAATCGGCCTTGGATGTGGCCTCCTTTCTTGAATCCCGCCGGCCGCTCTGTTCGGCCGCTTTGCTGCGCTCCCAGCGCCCGTCCTCACGCGCTCGGCGCGTCGAAATCCAGGCTCTGAAACCAAATGCTGTCGGCCTCCCTTCGGGCCCCCGCCGTCGCGAGGGGGCCTCCGATGCGCGTGGTGGTTAGCCGCTCGATGCTCCGCCTCCGCCGGGTCCGAATCGTCGGATTGCGCGTGCTGGGCACGACGCTCGTGGCGGTATGCTCGGGAACAGGCGGACTCGCGGGCTCCGCCGGCCAGGTCGGCCGAGGTCGCGGGGTCGGGTCGCGGGCGCAGTTTGCTTGCGCGAGAAAGGATCATTACTACACCGCACTCACCACATAAGTACGGTGGTAAGCTCGTGGGCCACCGGTGCGGAAAGAACTCGTGTCATGGCACCCACACCGGTGCCTTAGTGTACTGTCATTGTATCCATACACTTCATATTCTAGTAATAAATGTCCTGACCGTTCATGTCGATGCATGGACCCACCTGGCAGGTAACGCATTGATTCACCATAACTCATGCCGGACCACCCGTTACAAAACTTGGTTTAATATATATATATATTTATATTTATATATATTTATATATATATTTATTTATTTATTTATATATTTTAGTACTTTATATGGTTTGAGACTACATACATAGTCTAGGGAAGCCAGTCACCCTGGACCAGTGACAAGGGACGGTTACTAGTAAACGAGAATTCCAATAATGGAACTCAATATAATCTATAATGCCTTAATGGGTTTTAATACCCATACGGCATATCAACTCGTCCCTCCCCCGGGACTAACATCCTCAAAGGTATACAATGTGTCACGTAAATACGCCTCGAGAACTTACCAGAGAGTCGTCCAGCAGGTCTCCCGGTTGAGACAATTACCTTATATGTTTTGTTGTCAGCAGAACACATTAACAAGAGGAGCCACATACATACAAAACAATGTCAAGTCAGACCCCTCCTCTGTTTATGTGTCTGCGTGTCGCCCTGGAATTACCCCAAGGGGATGTCTGTCACTCCCTACTGGAGGTAAATCAGCCACCCGAAGGTGAGCTGCATCCACGACCACCACAGGCATCTCGGCCTCCTCTACCACGGCCACTAGATCCACCGCGACCTGAGGGTCCACTGCCCCTCTTAGGTGCGGGTGCCCGCTGATACGGGGCCGAAGGCCCCTCACGTGTGGACAGGGAATGAGAACGGGAGAACAATGCTCCCGAGTGGTCTTACATTAAGTACATGATACAACAATCAAATTAATTGTTCCATTGTCCATGCAACCACACATTCATCATCTTTGACCATTCAGAAGGTCCACAACACAATCAAATATCATCGAAAGTCATCTACTCTATACACTGTATCACTCGCACTAGTCGAATGCCTCTCTCGACATTCTGAATCCAGCGGTAGATCACCTGAATGACAGATACAAGAACTAATTCTTAGCATCTTTGCTTCTGACGCTTACTACGTCTAGCACCTGATGGGTGACTATGTTTTTGAATATTGGTTTTCAAGTGTTTGTAGTATTTCCATATAGTTGGTCATATTTCTTTCGGGTTCCCAATTGTTATGTTCATGACCATATCCGGTCCGCTTTACTAAATATTCTGTACATAGTTTGTTTTGCACTTGTCGAATATGTTTGTCAAGAATATTCTCGACAGTGTATTCGAGTTCACCCTCCAACTCAATTGGAGGGGGTGGAGGTTGTACACGACCTCCATCTCTATATAATGCCAATTTCGAAATATGAAATACGGGGAGGCGACCTCACCAATTCTTGCCTCCACTTGGAATGGCCCAAGCCATCGCGGCAAGAGCTTTTTCATCCCTGGATGTTTCAGGGAGATGTTTTTGATTGTAGGAGTACTCGATCTCTTACTTGATAGACGACGTCTTGTCTATGCGGATCCGCTACACGTCTTTGACGGTCTCGGGCTTGTTGTAGGTGCTCTTTTGCCAACTTTAGCCCAGAAGCGACCTTAGCCGTTATTTGAGTTACATCCGGGATCTAGTCTGGGACCTCGTATCCCTTGCACCCCTTAAGGGTGGTGTCAGATTGTGCAAGGCATGTTGGGATTTCATATGCTAGTAGGCTGACTACATGTTGCCCATAATTTAGGAAGAAGGGAGTCTCTTTGGTTGACTCATTCTTAGCATTATTTATAGCAAACTCAGCTAAACTGAGTTGTTGATCCCATTTGTCTTGTACAGTCGCGCTGTAGCTCCTGAGGTAATCTTCAACAGTGCGGTTCATTACCTCAGTCTGACCATTCATCTGTGGATGATAGGTTGTACTCTTAAGGTGCCAAATCCTCCATCTCTCTGATAGTTGAGAGAAGAACCCAGAAGTAAACCAGTTGTTGCGATCAATCAATAACTCTTTAGTAACCCATGATGCCTAATGACATTACAGATGAGGAGATCAGCGGTCTCCTTGGAGGAAACTTTTGTGGTAGTTGTTGCCAATCTGACCATCTTCATCAAGCGGTCAACAAAGACGATGATTGAATTATTGTCAATCTTTGTTTTTGGCAGGTCCATGATGAAGTCCATGCTCACTGCTTCCCATGGTGAGGCTGGGATGTGTAGGGGTTGCGCCAAGCCAGTTGGCTTAAGGCGATTATAATTACACCTTTGACACATGTCGCAGGTGCGGACATATTCTATGATGTCCTTTCGCATCCCTGGCCACCAGTAATACCGCTGCACCAGGTTGATTGTTTTTGTCTAACCAAAGTGGCCAGAGTATGGAGAGTCATGAGCCTATCCACACACTTCCCTCCATAATTCATGCCTAGGTACTACTGGTCGATCCCAACGGTACAACAACCCATTATCATACAAGAGTGCAACAGACTCGATGTGTGGTTTCAAGTCAGTAGCGCTCTCATATGCATCCTTGAATTGTGTCATCAAGGTAGACGAAGCACCACCAACAGGTTCCGTGAACTAGTGATCTGGTCCTAGTTTGCTACTCACACTCATTACTCATAAGTAATGCGGCATCCCGAGCGTTTGAACAATCCGATCCAAGAGCCGACTAAGGGGATCTACGATGTTTGCATGCCCTGAGCGGTACTCCCATTCGAATTGGAGCTATTGAAAGGTTTCAAACCAGTGAGCCTGCCTTTGTGATAACGTGGGTTGTGTTTTAAAATAAGTGTTGGGGTAGTGGTCCATCACAAGGCGGAACCTGCTACCTTCCAAATAACACTGCCAGAGTTGTACGGCAAATACTGATGCCAACAACTTTTTTTTTGTAGGTGAGTAGTTAAGTTCAACGGGTATCATCTTCTTACTGGTGTATGCAATGGGGTGTCCTTCTTGTAAGAGGACAACCCCTAACGCCGTGTCAGAGGCATCAACAACCACCTTGTATTCTTTTTCAGGGTTTGGCATACGGAGGAGTGGAGCACTGGTCAAACACTTCTTTAATCCGTCAAATGTTGCTTGACATGCCTCGGTCCACAGCCGTGGTTTATTTTTCTTTGTAAGATCAGTCAATGGCTGGGCGAGTTTGGAGTAACCCTGAATGAACTTTCTAAAGTAATTAAAGAGACCCAGAAATTGTCGAGTCTCATGAACATTTGTCGGTTGTGGCCAATCTTTCACCTTTGCTATTTTATCTAGGTCTGGCCGAACGCCCTCTCTAAAGACTAAGTGTCCCAGATACTTTATTTGCTCTTTATTAAAATGGCATTTGTGTAGCTGGCAATAATGTTTTTCTTTTTTTAGTATTTCTAACACTTCCCTTAAGTGGACAAGGTGTTCTTCTGGTGTTTTACTGTACATCAGGTTATTATCTAGATACACTAGTACACATCTTCATATTTGCTTATGGAAGATGGAGTGCATGGTCTGTTGGAATATGGCCGGCGCATTTGCTAATCCGAACGGTAGTACTTTGAATTCGTATAAACCAAACGGTGTTACAAATGCCGTCTTGATTGTATCCTTTTTGTCAATTCTCAATTGATAGTACCCTTATTGAAGGTCTATTACTGAGAATACAGTGGCACCCTTTAAACTATCTAGTAAGGTGTCGACACATGGTATGGGCCACTTTTCTTTACTGTGATTTTGTTAAGGGCCCTATAGTCTATGCACATCTTGAGTGTTCCATTTGGTTTGGAAACAAACAGGACGGGCGCTCCAAAGGGACCGGTGCTTTCAGTAATTAAATCCTTTTCTAGGAGGTATTGTATTTGGTCTTTAATTTCTTGTAGTTCCCACAGACTATATCTAAAAGCGGGTTTACTTACAGGCTTTGTGCTCTCTACAAGTGGTATTGTCAACACCACTCCTCGATCATGTGGGAGTCCTGATAAACTTTCTGGAAATAGATCTTTGTATTCATCCAAGAGTTGTTTGACTTTCACGGGATCACATGACCCTGAACCCGGTAGAGGTGGCCACCCGGATCCATTAATAGCGGACAGAGGTTAATTCCGTTAATTAATCCGTTAATTAATGGAAAATAACGAAAAAAGACAAAAATTAACCAAAAATTAACGGATTTTTGGATTTTTTGGGGATTTTTGAGTTTTAATCATACTTATAGTTTATGGAATTCGCTATTAGAGAGTATGTTTGTATTTTATTTCAACCTATGCATACTAGATTTTCAACTAGCCGCAGTTGTTGTGATTTTTTGGGTTTTTTTTGCGATTTTTTTGGATTTTTTTCGTTTTTTCTGAATTTTTCTCCCTTTTTCTGTAACGGAATTTAACGGACAGCTGATAAAAATTAACGAACCGGATTTAACGGAGCGGATGGCATCTTGAGTGGCCACCTCTAGAACCCGGCACCGTAGATAAAGACGAATTTGCAGGAGGAGTTTGAACTGCCTTTGTAGACTCGCCCCCCCCACCGGGTTGCCGGCCCAGCGAACCAAGACCAAAAAGGCGTCGGTGCCATGGCGCACAACACGCATTGCTTGGGTCATGGTGCACAGGGAGGAGGGTGTGGGGCGAGTGGAAGCATGGTGAAACGAAAGGGTGATATATCGGCCCTTACGGTGGAGATCAACACAGTCATGGGCGTAGTCAATCACAACTTGGTGATTAGAAAGCTAAGTGTCCCCCAGGATTAAATCAAAATCCTGAATGAGATTGAGGACAATGTATCGAATTGTGTCCTTATATCCCTGGATATGGACAGGGACATCGACAACTCCAACAGGAATTGTGGTATCGCCATTTGCCAAGGGGACAGAAGACAAGTCAGGGATGGAAGTGGGTTAGGCTGAGCTGGCTTATGGGCCAGTGGATGCACAACATCCCAAGCCTTGAATTGTGCACATAATATGTTAATATCCTCTGTTGGGGTGCCCGGGGTCACCTCAGCATAAGACATGTATTTACTAGACAGCACAACACAAGACAGGGAAGTGCTAGCACATGTGTAGATTGGACAGTCACTCGCAAGATTTTGGTTTGCTTCAGACATGTCAGAGTGTTGTACTTCAATAGTTTCCACATAGTTTTTACTTTCATTCACTTGCTCTATAAGATTATTACTGAGAACATCAAAACTATTTTGAGTGAGCAAGGTTGGACTCACCGACCAACTCGGCACTGGTCGGCCGAGGCTGGTAAAGTTGCACGTGTGCGGTTGCTCAGGTGGTCGTGGTCCGTAGCAACACGTGCAATGTTGCGCGCATTGGAGGGCGCTATCCACCTCCGGCGGAAGTCGGCCGGATGCGTCCGGCATGCCTGCTGGTGGCTGACGGGGTGGTGGGCCACTTCGTGGGACAGCTTGCTGCTGTACGCGTCCCCACTGAGATGGGTGTATTGATCCCTGTGGATCCCGCCCCACATCAGGCTTACTGTCTTTCTTGAATTGCAAGAAAGCGGTTTTTCTAATTTACAAGTCAGGGCTGCATTTAGTACCCGTCTCTCACAGGTTCTTATAACCGGTAGTACCATGTGCTTTGCGACTAGCCCACTGCGTATCGTATGTGGGACCAATCTGGTACAGGTATGTTCTAAGTGCATTGTAGTCAGACCAAGGGAGTCCCTCTTTTGTGAGGAGAGTTTCCCTATATAGGTTGTGGCGCAGCCCTCTCCTCAGCTGGAAGATTTCCATTTTGCGACATAGCGCGTATAATTTATTGAGTATTTGTATATAACTTAAAGTGCCAGGTCCTAAAGTATATGGGGCCGTGTGTTTTTCAATTGCCTAGCAAATTTCGTCTTCGGCGCACTTTTGCCCAAAGAGTTGATCCATGTTGGCACTAAAGTCCTTCTAAAACAGGTCCATTTTGGACGTTGCCCTGGGGGTAGTCGCGACCTTTTGGCCGGTAGCTATTTTGGCTAGCTGTGTGTTCTTGGGGGCTACATCCAAGAACGTAAGGCCTACTTGGCCCCACTGCTCTTTTGCCAGGGCAATAGCTTTGAAACATAGTACTAACTCCATTCTAAATGCCAAGAATGGCATTTCGCCAGTCCACTTTTGAGGCTTAGGACCAACATTAATTACTTTTGTGGGTCCTTCACCAGCCCTCTGTTGTACTGAGGTGCTGGGTATAATAGTGCTGCCGCCACCTTGATTTTGGTGGGTAATTTGAACACCTACTAGATGGTGGTTGACTGGCTGGCCAGTGGCCACCCAATCTGTCTGTGGGCTGAGTACTAGGGATTATTATGTATTCCCCCATAGGCACATTAGGTAACCTGGAATTGTCAGCCAATTGTCCCCCATGGGGTACCAAAGGCGTAGAAGAATTAATTAAATTGGAAACATTTGAATTAATTAATAAACGGTTTTCAAAATTTTCTAAAAGTTGACTAACCTGCTGGTGGCCGCCTCGCAACAGTGCCCCCCGGTAACTCACAGGGGTTCCCAGCTTGCCACCAAACCGTTGGCAGGGTCGGGTTCACCCCTGCGTAGTATTGCGCAGGGGTGCGTACGGCCACTGCGTTGACTGCGTAGTTTGCCCAGTCGGAGGCGGTGCCCCAAGCTGCAGGTGCAAGAGGGCCCCGCCTTGCTACGAATTCTGGCCGATCGGGCTGATCAAGATGGCCGACCCTGGGATCCTGGCTCCCTCGGGTCCTCCCGGGGGCGCAGGTGCTGCTGGCAGCACGCTGGGCTATGCCATGGCCGGGGGATTCGCTGGTAAATCAGGCGCCATGGGCGGAGCCGGCACTGGGTTCCATTCGGCGGGCCCTGGACCCACGGGGAAAATGCCTGGATCGCCAGGGGCGGGCCAGCCCGGGTAGGCCGCATAGGCCTCCTGGGGACCCTGCGCCCCCGGGTACCAAATGGCACCCTCCAGGACCCCTTGAATCAGGGCCGGAGGCGCGTTCAATTCCAACCATTCCACAGCCCATTCGGGCGCAGTGGCATGGCCCGTCTCCTACAACTCTTGAACTCCTTATTGCTCGGCCATTTCCATGTCAATCGCGTTGCCATACTGTGCGATGCGGACGGGTTCACAGCTTGCGTTGCAGGCGTTGATTTGCTGAATCGGCTGTAGGCATAGCCGTTTTGATAGCAACAACTACGGTTATTCGCGGTGGCGGACAATGACGCCGTGGGGCACGGCACCCGCCGCTTGCTCGGCCATTTCAGCGGCCCTTTCAGTGGGCCGTGAGGACGTTGGAGTGGCCTCCCTTACGGTGGACGTTGGCGCCGGATCATGCTTCCCTTTGCGGGAGGCTTCACCTTTTCCCGTCACTCCTCGAACCGGGGCCGGCTGTCCGATGCAGCCCTTTTCTTCTGCCTCGATCTCCCCGGGTTCTGTCTCTGATCCGCTGTCCTCCGGGTCCGCAAGGTCCACCTCCGAGTGGCCTTTCCTCAGCGCCTTTGGTGCCCTCTTGCCTCCGCCTTTGGCCAACGATCTGGAGGGATGGCGCCGGCGTTGCTCCCACCGGGTTCCTACAACAAGCTTTTGTGCAAAATGTTGGTAAGGTCCGAAAGGGTGCACTTGTGCGCAACATCGCGATTATGTGTTTTTTTGAGCAAAGCACTTGTGCTCAACATTGGCCGTCAGAAAACAAGAAAATTTGTGTGCAACATTGCCATTTTTGAGTGCACAAAAAGAGAAGAGGATGCATGCCTTTACAACACTAGTTCTCGTGCTTTATATCACAAGCTCAAGAAAGTTGTTATAAAAAAAACATGTACAACATGGGTTCCGCTCCCCCCACCACCACCACATGCACACACTGACCCCACTCCCCCATGTCACCCCCACCACCCCTACCATCCACCGCGCCGCCCCTTGATAGACCACCCCACCCCCCCGTGCCATCCCCCTTGCCCCGGTCCGGGCCCCCTCCTCCCACAGCCCTACTCCCTCCTCCTTCCCCTCCAAACGCACAACCCGGGCTACCTGGACTCCCTCCACGAGGCGGGCTGGCGGCCGCCATGGTGGTGTGCGCAGGCCAAGGCTGGTCAGGGGCATCCCACTTCATCTCCATTCCCCCCGAGAGGGAGGGGCAACGGGCGCCTCTCCGGAACGACTGCATGAAGGTCTCCAGGGCGGCGAGCTACCCACGGCCCCCCTTCTCCCCCCTCGTCGGACCACCCCACCAGCCGGCCGACCGCTCCGGTCCACCGCCACGCCGGCCACCGCACTGCCCCCCGCCCCCGGGAAGCCCGCACCGCCGGTCGGGGAACAAGGCCCCTGTGCAGGGGCCAGGGGACATTTTGGCGCCTCCCCCAGTGGTGCCGCCTGCCCCGGCGCCTCCTCCACCCATCCCCGGGTGCACCCCCGCCCCCCCCACGGACAATCCCCCCACCAACGACCCCGCCAACGTCCTCGCCAACGTCCTCGCCAACCGAGCGTCACTGCCCGCCGCACCGCCCACCCTCGCATTCGCCGCCCCACCTGCCAACCCTATGCCACCCGCCCCCGGGAACTGAGCATGGCCGCAGGGGGAACGGGAACCCTCCGCGGGTGCCGCCAACCCCGGCGGCACCGGCGACCCCCGACCCAAGGCAAGGGCGGACCCACCCACTGCCAGACCCACCATTGCAGTGGCGGCACAAGCGGCGGCCACGGGGCCGCGGGGCTCCGGGCCGGTGGGAGGGGGGCCCGCCATCACCCAGCACTGTTGGCCCTTGTTGAGCCAGCAGTCCATGCAGCCAAACACGAGCTTGGCAGGGGCGGCGGCGGCCTTGAACCAGGGGCAGGGTGGGTGGATGGTCCACCTGCACTCGTCCCACTAGCCCGTGCATCTCCAAACGTCTCCCCAAGAGGGGACGCGCATCTTTAGGGTGACGGAGTCCCTACACCACAATAACAAAATAGTGAAAGGTGAACAAATGCGAACAGAAACGGATCAAGTTAGCAAGGCACGGTTGGACCACGCTTCTACCTTTTGCGCACACCGTGTGCATATACATCCTTTGCACGCGCCGCATGCACAAGCACAGAAAATAAAGCAGAACAAAGACACCAAGAACATTAAAAAATTCAAGCATTATCTTCCATTTTTGGCCCCTCTCACCCCTCGTTCGTATGCTCCTTCTGTGAAGGAGCGCACGGTGGCGCCGCCACCTTCGCCAGACTGGAGGCCATAGAAGCCTCATGGGAGGGGCCGGCCCCATGCCTCCACTTTTTGGGCGCCGGCCGCGGGGCATTGGCAGCGCCACCGACTACGCAGGGCGCACCTCCCGCCGGCAGGGCACTGCCAGTGGCGTGGGGCAGCCTAGGCGCCACGCCCGCGCGCCCCACCACGCCCGTCGGCAAGCATGCCATGGCGGCACCACCGATGCTCCCGGCCCCGCCTGCCGTGGCCCCTCTTGCCGCGGCTGCCGCCATCTCCGCCACCGCACGTGGCCCCGCTTCCCGCGCCGCAGCCGCGAGTCTCGTTGCATCGGCCCCATCCTCCGGCGGGGCCCCGCTCTGCACCCACGAGGGGGCGCCCACCCACTCGGGGCAGGCCCCCCCGGGGAGCTGGGCGGGGGCCCGGCCGTGGTCTATGTGCCTGTCTGCCATCTGGTTGTGTTCCTGGAGTCTGGCGGATGGAAGCCTAGGATGGGTCCTAGGCTAGGACACGGTGGGGTTGCTGACAGCGCAGGTCCGCGAGTGGCTCCACACCTCCAAAGGCCCCTCCGCGACGAAGTGACATGTCAAACCTGCAAATCAAAAGATCCTCCTTATCAGTTACATACTGTCTACTATATATTCTGCGAGATCCCCCCCCGCAATGATACGTAAAGCGTGTGGGTGTGGGGTTCCTGCCCTCTTTAAGCCGCGGACCCGCCTCGCCAGGCACCTAGGTCCTTACGGGGACCTAGGCGGGACCACCCCTCCTACTCCCGTATCCTAATAGGTATAGCAGTTACCGCGGGATGAGGAATAGTAACGTAGCTTGGGTAGGGCGTCCCCCACACCAAGGGCCATTAGTAGGGCGTCCCCCACATCAGGCCGGTGCGCGTAACATTTGTCCCCCTCAGGGAGTGGGGCGTCCTCGTCCCAATACGTGGATACAGGAGCAGAAACATTATGTATGTATACGACAACTGACTGTGCGATTTGCCACATGCCCAGTTGGCGTGTTTAGTATACAACTGTGGTGAAGAGAAAGAGTGGTTGTTTTACATGACCTTCCGGTCTTTGACAACCCTCATTAAAACTCTTCCGTCAGCACAGAGGCTGAAATGTACCTGACCTTCCGGCCTTTGTTCGATATGAGAACACAAATGGAACACACGGGCTAACCCATATGTCCCCTGCCCCTATACAGGGTGCCACCATATGCCCAGCTATGTCCGCCTCGAGGCTGCGAAGGACCTCGTCCTCACCCACGTCCCCATGCACGAATGGGCTGTCGAGGGGGCGGAATAAGTGGGTCATCTGTGGCAAGCCTTTCCCCGTTCAGAATAGCTATGGACATTGCATTCATATGTCTGAACAGTATACGTGAACGGGGCACAGTATACCTAGTGTTCTTCTGGGCCCACTTCAATAGAACCTATCAAAGGCATCATCACACATGAGCACATTTCAGTATGTACGTTTTGTACTTCGATCAGTCACACATGCACCACAGGAGTTCTTCCATTCTCAAATGCTTGAACCAATTCCTGGGCATTTGCAACCGCTTTTGCTGATTCCCAGCTGTTATGCTCATGTCCATATCCCAGCCATTTAACAAGGTACTCTACATAGTGCTGGCGTTTTCCACGCTTTTTAATCCTTTTGTCAAGGATACGCTCAACTTCATACTCCAGTTCTCCTTCAATCTCGACAGGTACTGGAGGTGGCTGCACTCTGCCACTTGCCTTATACGGCTTGATTTTTGATACATGAAATACTAGATGTATCTTATGCATGCTTTCCGGAAGCTCTAGTCAATATGCAACAGAACCTATCCGGTCGAGGATGGTGAAGGGCCCAATCCACCTTGGTAATAATTTTCGAGTGCCAGGGTGCTTGAGGGTAATATGCTGTGTCGAAAGGAGGATGTCATCACCTTTATTAAACAACACATCCCTCCTGTGGCGGTCAGCATGCTTCGACTGCCTATCTCGTGCTTTTTCCAAGCACGCCCTGGCCTCTTTCAGCGCTGATTGGACACGGTGATCAAATCATGTCACTGCTGGTAATCCCTCCACGAGGGGTGTACCAGTGTGCCTTAAGTAAGGCTGTTGTGCCCTATCAATGGCCACTGCCAAGCCGCGGGCATTCGGATTGTCATAGAGGTGGCCACCCGGATCCGTTAATAGCGGACAGAGGTTAATTTCCGTTAATTTTCCGTTAATTAACGGAAAATAACGAAAAAAGATAAAAATTAACCAAAAATTAGCGGATTTTTGGATTTTTTTGGGATTTTTGGGTTTTAGTCATACTTATAGTTTATGGAATTCGCTATTAGAGAGTATGTTTGTATTTTATTTCAACCTATGCATACTAGATTTTCAACTAGCCGCAGTTGTTGTGATTTTTTGGGGTTCTTTTCGATTTTTTTGATTTTTTTCGTTTTTTTCTGAACTTTTCTCCCTTTTTCTTTAACGAAATTTAACGGACAGTTGATAAAAATTAACGAACCGGATTTAACGGACCGGATGGCACCCTTGAGTGGCCACCTCTAGATTGTCATAGCCTTTTAGAGGCTTCCGAATCTGCACCCCAAGAGCTAAGGGACTCTTTGGGTGTCGACCGTAGTTCAAATAGAACGGGGTCTCTTGGGTGGAACTGTTCTTTGAGTTGTTCATTGCAAACTCGGCCATGGCTAACAGTTCATCCCACGCATCATGGTCAGAACGCGTATAACTGCGTAAGTAGTCCTCCAGAATCCGATTCATGACTTCGGTCTGGCCATCCATTTGTGGATGGTACGCAGTGCTCATGTCGAGCTGTATTTTCCACCTCTCGGCCAGGTACCGGTAAAACCTGGAAGTGAACCGAGCATCTCTGTCGGGACACTATCTGAGAGGGGAGACCATGGTGCCTTATCACATTCTGCACCAACAGGTCAGCTGCTCCTTCTGCGGAGAGCTCAGTGGTCGTAGCTGCGAGGCGGACCATTTTGGTCAGTCTATCGACGAACACGACGATAGCATCATGACCTCCCTTAGTTTTTGGTAGTTGTGTAATGAAGTCCATGGACAACTCAGTCCAAGGCTCCTCAGGAATGCCCAATGGCTGTAACAAGCCTGGGGTCTTTTGACAAGAGTACTTAGCCTGTTGACAAACCAGGCAAGTATCCACATGTAATTGGACTTCTCGTCGCATTCCTGGCCACCAGTAGTACCGCTAGACCAAGTCCAGGGTCTTGGCCTGACCAAAGTGTCCTGCACTTGGATGGTCGTGAGCCAACGGGCAGATTTCAGTCCGCAGACTGGCAGATATATATACCTGCTTGCCTCACAGCCATAGACCGTCTGTATAACGCATTTCTTGCTGCTGTCTTACAGACTCAAGCTAGGGATCGTGGCCATAGGCCTGATGGATCCTCGAGGCTAACTGCTCTGCCTCTACCATCTCCTCAGTCTTTTCTTTTCGTCCCCGCTTGCGTACTACTCTTAAGCCACGAACAGCCAGTTGACTCTTCCTCCTGGCTTCCTGTTCATCAGGAGAGGGAGGAATACGAGAGAGTGGATCAGCCACATTCTTTTGCCCTGGGCGATATTCCCAGTCAAAGTCAAACTGTTGTAAGATTTCTGACCACCTGGCCTGTCTTCCGCTCAGTTGTGGTTGTGACTTAAGGTAAGTTAACGGACAATGGTCCATTACCAGTTTGAAGCGTGTACCTTCCAGGTAACACCTCCACAACTGGACAGCGTGAACCGAAGCAAGTGCCTCTTGGTCCGTCACGCTATAGTTCAGCTCCGCTGGGAGGAACTTTCTGCTGGCATAGCAGATTGGATGGTTATCCTGCATCAGAACTGCTCCCACTGCAGTTTGCGATGCGTCTGCTATGACCTCAAACGGTCTCTCAGGGTTTGGCATTTTAAGTAATGGAGCGGTGGTTAAACACTCTTTTATATGTTCAAATATCTCTTGACATTTTCTCGTCCACTCCCACTTGCCATTTTGCTTGGTCAAGTCCGTTAAAGGAGTAGCCATTTTCGAATAGCCTGGCGCGGAGCTTTCAGAAAGTAGTTTGGAGACCCGGCTGTTGCGTGCTGCGCCCAGCGTAGTGCGAGGCTAGTTCTTCACTTTCTCGATCCCTTCAGGGTCTGGGCGGATGCCCTCTTGAGTCACAATATATCCCAGATAGGAGATTTCCTCCTTGTTGAACTGGCACTTGTGCATATGATAATACAACTTCTGTTGTTGTAGCACTTCTAACACTTGTCGCAAGTGCTGCATATATTCTTCAGCAGTTCGGCTAAACACCAAGATATCATCCAAATAGACCAGAACGCGTTTGCCGATTTGGTCACCAAATATATGGTGCATCGTTTGCTGGAATATCGCAGGGGCGTTTGCGAGTCCAAAAGGCAATACCTTGAACTCTTATAAGCCCAAGGGCATAACGAACGCCATTTTGGCACAATCTGCCTTATCGATCCGAAGTTGGTAGTACCCTTGCTGCAAGTCTATAGCCGAAAAGACTTTGGCTCCTTGCATTTGGTCCAGAAGGGTATCTGTGGTGTAAAGCACAGGGGGTAGTATGTTTCTCTAGTATTTGGGTTACTGGGAGGTTAAAGTACAATGAACAATACGGTTGAATATCTCATATAAAAGTAGAGTCCATTAGAAGCTCATAGGTTCTTGAACCACCTCCACTGGGTTAGCGGTAGAGGAGTTATGGTTAGATACATTACCAGTACTTTGGACACCCTCGCCGGAACCGCATTGGGGGATGAGATACTATCGTTGGGCCGAGCGGCCGCATTGTCACGTGATCCGGGCAGAGGCCACCCCCTCAAAGAGGCGACCTCCTGTCTGACTGTAATTCTCCATTCTCTCGCCCACTCCGCACACCCCGCGGCTGCACCCGCGAGCCGCACGGCGCCGCGCATCCACAGCGCGCCTGGCCGCCCCGCGCCCGACCATCCGCAGGCCTGGGCCCACACCGTGCACCCCGAAGGAGCGAGCGCCCCGGACAGCCCGCCGGTCATCCGGCGGAGGAGGCCCATCCGGGCCGAATTGGGCGCCGCGGCGGGAGCCTCGCCCGCAACAACCGAAAACCACGCTAGTGGTTTCGGAGCCGGCGGGCGCGGACGGCGGAAGCGCGCCATGCGACGCGAGAGCACAAGGGGGGCCCCATCCCGTCCAAGGGGGGTCCCCATCCGGAGATCCGAGGAGAAGCGGCTGGCCAGGCACCCCGCGAGGGGGCCTGAATCGGCCAGAAGGGATGTTGCGCGCCCGGCCCCGTGGGGGGAGGCGTTTTGTTTTGCTGTTTTCGCGACGGATCCGGGCGAGCGCGGGGGGGAGCATTACCCCGCGAGATCGCCGAGGTTGGAGGCAGGGGCGGCGCATTGCCGCAGAATCTCGCGAGCTGGGCCGGCGGTGGGGAGGCGCGGACCGGGCGCGACCGGCCCCGACAGCGGGGAGCCGCGATTGGCCGCGTAGGCCGTTGGATCCGGCAGCGGGGAGCGCCAGGACCCCGGAGGGGGCGGTGCAGGAACGAGCGGCGGCCCGACCCCGACGCGGACTGCGCAGGGGGTGACTGGACCCTGCCACCGCGTGACGTGACCGTGGGAAGCGGCGGGAAGCGACCCGCGCTGTGTACTGCCGACCGGGGGGATGCGGAATAGCGACCCCGGTGGATGGGGGGCGGCAAATAGCGACCCTTGGGAGCCAGGGGCTGTGCAATAGCGACCCCTGGTGGGGGGCCTAGCTGGGGGGCTGCCCAGTAGCGACCCCTGCGAGAGGCTGGGCAGTACTTTGCAGTGTTTGGAACCTGGTGGAGTGGAATTGCAACCCGGCAGGCGGACAGCAGCTTCCTTGGAGAAGTTGAGGGGGTACCCTTGAACCTCTCAGCGGGTGGATAGTATTCCGTGGCCTACGGCAGCTTCCTTGGAGAAGCTGAGGGGGTACCCTTGACCCTCTCAGTTGGTGGACAGCAGACAGCAGCATGCGGCAGCTTCACTGGAGAGGCTGAGGGGGTACCCTTGACCTCCTCAGCAAGTGGACAGCAGCCAGCAGCAGACGACAGCAACGGACTACAACTTCTCTGGAGCAGCTGAGTGGGTACTCTTGACCCTCTCAGCAGGTGGAGAGTAGCTTTGTGGCATCTACGACTAGAGCTGACATCCCCTACATCTGCCCTACAATGTATTGCGGAGTACGACAGCTCCCCAAGAGGCTCAGTAGGGTGCCTGAACACCAGAGCCTGATCTACAGAGGCTAGTAGGGTGCCAGTGCACCAGGCCGAGGGCCCTCCGAACGGGCCAGTGATAGTTTGGGGGCCGTCCCACTCCATTAGGGCACTTGGCCAGGAGGTCGGGGGGCGAAGGGCTGAAAGTCACGGACTGTACTTGACCAGCCTAGACAACTGTGAAGGGTTACAGGCCCGCCTGGTGGCAACAGTACCTTATCCAGAAAAAAGGCTGACCCTAGGTTGAAGCCGGCGGCCGCCCCACAGTTGTTAGGGGGGTGCCAGTAGAAGTGGGTAGACGGGACACGGACCGGCTTGCACCTTACATAGCCCCCCAGGTGGCGGTCAGAGGGGAAGCTCTTGGTGCCTATCGCTCGCGACACAGGATGGTGGAAGAGCGGCCTATATTGCTGCGCAGTCACTTCTACTGTTCCTAGCCTAGACCAGTGCCCCCGAGCTACCATCCGGGCGAGGTGTGGCGGAGGGGCTTCGAGCGGGTCGGGACTAGAGGTGGCCACTCAAGGGTGCCATCCGGTCCGTTAAATCCGGTTCGTTAATTTTTATCAGCTGTCCGTTAAATTTCGTTAAAGAAAAAGGGAGAAAAATTCAAAAAAAACGAAAAAAATCCAAAAAAATCGAAAAAAAACCCAAAAAATCACAACAACTGCGGCTAGTTGAAAATCTAGTATGCATAGGTTGAAATAAAATACAAACATACTCTCTAATAGCGAATTCCATAAGCTATAAGTATGAAAAAACCCCAAAAATCCCCAAAAAATCCAAAAATCCGCTAATTTTTGGTTAATTTTTATCTTTTTTCGTTATTTTCCGTTAATTAACGGAAAATTAACGGAAATTAACCTTTGTCCGCTATTAACGGATCCG
>CAJHUC010002835.1:0-13698 GCA_905146915.1 Ostreobium quekettii
CCCAGCCCCGGCCCGCACACGTGCTTGGGCGCGGGGCCGCCTACGGCAAGCGCCGCCCGCGCGCCCGCGGGGCTCTGCGCGTCAATCAACGTGCCGTCCAGATCGAGGATGACGTTCATCGCGCCGGGGCGCGCGATTCGGCACGCGCAGGGTCGGGGCGGGCTCGACCGGGGCGGGCTGCCGAGATCTACGCCAGGGACGCACGGCTGCGATCAGAAAGGAAAAATTGGCCAAGGATTGGCCGGGCTGTTGTTTTGCAACCAGGGCTCGCCACAGCGCGGCGGAGGTCCCTGCTCTAAGAGAGGAGAGAGGGAGCTGCTGTGTGTGAGTGTAGAGAAACAAGAGAGAAAAAGGTGGGGAGGTGCAAGGAACAGAGACTGGCTGAGCTGGCGATATGAGATAGAAGGGCATCAACAGAGCAGCAGCACTGCAACAGCTCCACCAACAGGCAATGTCTCCTGAACTGCTGAGCACCCACTTGCTCCAACATCTGGCTCGAATACCTGCAATGTAAGATGGGCTTAATGTCCACAATTAGGGCAATCTCGAGGGGTGAAGCATGATGAACAGTGTCGGTTTCTGGGTAACAATAGTGTAGAGCCTGCAATGTTTAGTAATCCAGATGTGGCGCGGGGGATCCGCGGGCGGGGATGCGCCCGAGCAGCGCATCGAGGACATCAGCGGGGGGCCATCGGCCAAGAGGCAAGGATAGGGGATGTGGCGAGGAGGGCCCGTGGCGGCCGAGGGCTTTTGCAGCAGCGGAGGCGGCGAGCCCTCGTGGTTGAGCGCCGGGGTTGTGGAAGGACACGGGGGGGCGTTTTTCTACGGGCGCAAAGCTTGCTGGGGATGTGCGGAGCGCAGTGGACGCTCCGCGCAGTGTCGCAGGTCTGTGTGCTGGCGGATTGGGCACTCCGTGCTCGAGGTGAGAATCACGGTGGCTTTCAATCCTGTTGCGCCGCGCACCACGGAATCAGGGTGTGCTTTGGACGGTGCGCGCCCGGGGCGTGCGGCAGCCGTGTTGAAGCTTGTCAAAGAGATGACAGGACGGCCGACAGGAGATGGTGAAAACAGCTTGTTGATGCTGGCAAGAATGATGTCGCATCCAGCGCGGGACTTGTCCTGACTCGCACCCTCGTGCAAGGGAAAGAATTATGTCCTGACCAATATCCTGTCGACATAGTTTCAAGCAGAACGCAAGGATAATTCTTTGGAACTTGAATTGTTGAATCCAAACACGAAACGAAAATGTGATAAGAAATGATTTTAACAGAATTCACCTTGCAACATGTCGACGTCTCAGGGTTGCTTCCTTCGATGCGAGTTTCTGTATCCGCATTGCAGCTGTGCTCACAGCCATGACGAATCCAACTGCTTGCAACCCTGGCAGACATGAACAGGCACACCAGAAAGTCAGCTGTGGCCGCGCTTTCATGAACTGAAATATGCTCTCCATTCGCCTGCACCACTTACGATGCACAGATGATGGACATCTGAGAATCGCCTCAATGGAGGGCAAGGTCAGTGATGCCCCTTTTGTCATACACCATGGCACATTGATCCAGGTGGAATTAACGGCATATGAATCAGACACAGCGCTTGGCAAGTTTTAGTGTTGATGCGCCATTATCTTCTTCCTCAAGCATTGAATGCATAATGTGCCACTACCTTTAGAATATAATGAACAACAGTTCTGCTCAGCTCCTGTCTTTAGTGCTTGTACAGATGCAACTGGTTGATAAATCCCAAATTGCTAAGGAAGCCCAGGGCTTCCTGGAGGACTACCAATATGACCACAAAAACGGGGACCTGGACTGTGATGGAACATTTTGGAATTAAAATAATAATATTGGGGAACGTGAATTCTCACCATTTCTTTCACTTCCACTCCTCATGGCACAACCAACTCAGCTCGTCTTAAACAGGTTTTAGGTCGTCCATCAGCCCTGCAGCAGCCCATGTTCAGCCCTCCGTGGTCTTACGTGCTGGGCTACCTCAATCTCATTGGGCAATTGAAATCAGCGGACATACACAAACATCAACCAGGACAGCGGTAGCGCCATTCAGGGGAATGGTTTTGCGCCCGGCAGACACAATTGGAGTACTGGTAGGGATGAAGGCAAGATATTTTCTGATCTGCACATTGTACGTAAGCTGAACAGCAACGACCAAATGCAGAAACATGCACCAGCAGGGCTGTTCTGCGAAAAGAGCCAATTACATTCTTGCCAGTAAATGAGTGCTTCCAACACATAACAATGTTCCCTGTTCTAAAAGAAAGCACAACGACACACCCTTGCGCGGCAAACCATGGCACATGCCCCCATGCCATCCAACGACTCGCCCGATCCTTCCAGTCATCCCACCCTATCAGTTAGTCAGTTGGTGTGCCTAAACCTCCAAACCAAAACAACAACAGAAACTAGTGTTTCGTCAACAGGACTGGGGAAGCAATGTACTCTCGCCTCCCCTCGGTTTCCGTTCCTCCTAAAGGGGACTGCACCCTTCCCCTACCTCTCCTTCACTATCCTCCCCACCTCCCCCCCCGCCCCGCTGCTCTTCAACTCACCCTTCCTCTGACACAGCGGCACGCGCGACCATCCTTCCTCGTCCCCCTTCCTCGCATCTGCAGAAACCACCCCGGACACAACTTCGGCCATCCGCCCTGCTGCATTTCCAACGGCACGTCATCCTGTTCCTGTGTCCAACCGAGCCGAGCCAGTTGAGTTCTCCCGTCGCGCTGGTCATTGATCTCGCCGAAGCCATGATGTGCTACAGAGAGAAAGAGAAACAAGCCATGCATGGGGCACCCCCTCCAGGGCAAGTGCATGCCAGACTCGTTTTCCATGCCGTGAAAAGATGATGCAGAATCGCCCGGTGATCTCGCCCGAGCGGAAGGATGCGCAACGGGGAATCGAGGGGCTGGCAAAGGCAGCCAGTGAAGGTGGCCGACGGATTGGAGCTGATCGGTTGGTGTTGAAGCGGTCGACGGCCAGCGCAGGGTCGGGCCCCAGTTGCAACCTTTACATAACTCGTTCGCTCTGTTGTCCACTGGTTCTGCATTCTGGATGTTGCGAGGATGAGCGGTTCGGCATTCCAAAATTTGCACCATGTTTTTCCAATGCCGTGATGTGTTCCTGCGCATTGACGCCCTCAAATTCATTTAACAGTGGTCCCCGTTTCCCTCTTGATGCCACTGGCGCCCAGAAGAGAATGTGCGCAGCACGTCAGGATTCTGGTGGCCGCAATGGCGCAATACCGCTATTCTTGCAGTTCATGCCCAGAAGTCTACGACATCCTTTCAGTAAAGCGTATTACAGCAAAGGGCAGGGCTGTTTACCACTTGTCGCAAAACGGACCACGAGGACATATCGATCAGCTGCGAACCGTTATGAGCACATCCGTATATACGGGATATGGGATCCCATATGTGGGATTCTGTGCACGAGAACCGCATGCGCCAGCCTGGGGAGCTTCCCGAGAAAATTGTCCTTCAGCAATTGCCATCCAAAATGCCAACGCGTCGCCGACTTGGGATATCAGCGGGGTAGCCCGTCTCATCTTCCGACAACACTGGACCTGCGTATTCGTAGGTCACACGAATCCAAATTCGGCCCCAGTCACCGCTCATCCATTGAGTCAGATCGCCGGATCGAGCCTGGGGCTCTCCGTTTTGGCCATGTACAGCGCCATGGGCTCCGTCGTCTGCCTGCGTCTGCCCCATTCGTCGACGCACGCCGTGGCGTACTCTTTGAACCTCCTTTCGCCATCTTCCACGTTGTCCAGCAGCATGCCCGCGATCTCGCGTTCCTCCAGCTTCGCAGCGGCCGCCTGGCGCTCCCTGATCTGCATCTGGTGCTTCAAGTAGCATTGGTTACGTTTGTTCTCCTCCATCCGCTCCTCCTCCTCTTGTCGCGCCATTTCTTCCACCTGCTTCGTTCGGAGTTTCCACGCCTGCACAGCGCCGCAGAGCGCGTTCCGCAAGCGGACAATTGCATTTTGCGGCACATCCTTTGTTGCTATTACTTTGCGCTGCATGTTTCCGGAATTGAGTGCTCAGCTTGCCAAGACTTGGAGTGCGAAGTCACTCTTTTCGGCGGCGCCAATTGGCTTTGAATGCGCCAGTTAAGGGAATTGTGAGCTCCTCGAAACGATTTCTGAAGACGTTGACCTGACCATTGAAGGCAATTGGACATGGGACATGTCACTTCTTCCTCACTTTGAATGCCTCAGCGAAGCCATACATTGATTACAGATCCTAGGGTTTTATATACGAAAGGAAAATTCGTTTCATTCTAATATGGCGGGAAGGCACGAAGTGTTAGGAGCCCTGATGTATTGCAGATGAATGCGCAATGACCAGGATTGTTGCTTACCTGAGAACTTTTTTACATTGACGCATATTCAGCACTATCAGGAAATATCATCTTTGCGATGCCAATTGTGATGCCATTGCGACACAAAGCTGTGCCATATCAGTGATTGCGATGCGCAAAAATGGGTGCGATTGCATCAATTAGTGTCAAATGCCATCGCAATTGGCATGGCAAGAATTTCGGTTTCTGCTGGTGCACAAGCCAGTGTATCTTTATGGATTCGCACGTAATTGCGCGTAGATACATGTACATGCATGTCAACGCCCGTAACACACGCCGCCTGTTTGCAGCACTGATGCGCAAGCGCACAAACAAGCCTTAAGCTCGTGGCATACACCAGTAGAATAACGACACTATTGCGATGCCATTTGACACTAATCTATGCCAACACAGCCATGTTTGTGCCATCTCAATCACTGTGGTGGGGCCCATTGATGTCAAAATGGCGTTGCAGTTGGCATCCCAACTATGGTGCTTTCTGCTAGCGATATGAGTCCAAGTCCCGGCGTCACCTCAACCATCTCCAGCCCCTCCTGCTTTTGTCTTTCTTGATCTTCTTTCTTCAGCCTCAATTGCTGCTTTCGGCTTCTGTCGATCGCTGCGAGCTCCTCTTTCAATATGTTCTCCTTCTCAGTCATCTTTTCCTGTTCGCCGATTCAGAATGGTTTACGTCCAGAAATTCATTCCTACTGAATTCACCGAATGCGTAAATTGCGCTGGGAACAAAAGGCCAAATGACACTTTTGCGAACACACATAAAACACATTTCATCAAAGTTATGCGCATTAAGAACGCAAAAGTAACACAACCCGTAAACTTTGTACACGTTTGAAAGCGTGTTATTTGGCCCTTTTTCTCCTAGTGTTGAGTGCGGGCTGGCGTTGGGGTGGGTACCGAATGGAGCACGTGGAGGCCAAGAAAAAGCCACGCAGCAGGCAACGTATAGGGAGTTGTGAAAACGAGGGAACAGCTGGTTGATATTTGGGAATCAATCAGCGGTTCCTTGGTTTCAACGAAGTTCCGCGGGGAGCCATGCAACATGATGCTTATCTTTCATCGCTATTATGCTATGAGAGAAGCCGCTCAAATCCTGCACCAATGCTCTGCTCCATCATAATGCAAATCATCTTGATCGTCTGCCCGTGCCAACGCGCAATTCTCACGCATTTTCGGAGATATCTGGTAAAAGGAGATCTGGAGAAACAAGAAGGAAAAAGAACGTCTCTAGCTCTATCGATTCAGTGAATCACAGCTAAAATATTTCGCCACAGTCAGGGCATTGATATGGGTACCTTTTGCTTCTTTTCGGCGTCTCTTATGCCCTTTTTCACTCTGTTTTCAGCAGCTGTCTTTTCCTTCAAGAAAATGTCCTCCATTATCTTGACCATTCTCTGCTTTTCGGCATCTCTTGCGGCAGCCTTTTCCGCCGCCCTTTGCTGCTGCTTCGCCAATTTCTCGGCCTTTTTGTTAGAATACGCTGCATGAAGTGCTCAAGCAACTGAATTACTGATGCGCTTTATTCATTAGCCAGACAGTGAACAGATCATATTTGAGCCATTTCCAAGTACAATGGTTCATGATGCGTACTTCGAACTCTGAAGAATCCTGCCCTTCAAACTTGGCACATCTGCAAGAGTGGGCGCCGCACAAATGCAATATATACGGTTAAGTACTGTTATATGTATCGGAAATTTTTATTCACCGTAGTTTGAATCAGTTTGAAATTATATTAGATATTGATGCAGCCTTGTGAGCTACTTTCTGCTTATTCATGTCAGATTTTTACATGAGCCTCTGCTTCAGCAACGCCAAAGGCGATGGCGAGACACGCTAATGTCCATGGACACACATTAATATCGACAAGCCTTGATATGCGCGCCAATGTTGTGCCAATGCC
This sequence comes from Ostreobium quekettii, assembly GCA_905146915.1. Lineage (NCBI taxonomy): Eukaryota > Viridiplantae > Chlorophyta > Ulvophyceae > Bryopsidales > Ostreobiaceae > Ostreobium > Ostreobium quekettii. The sequence goes on from CAJHUC010002835.1 coordinate 6,271, forward strand.
CACGTAAATGCCATGCTGCAGTGCTGTCCAGTTTTGCGCCAACGACACTGAGCCATGTTTTGTCAATTTTGTCGACCATTTTCCACCAGCTCTACGCAAATTCCAAAATGATGAATAAAGTCCATAACCAATGGACATCGCCTACGCTCAGCGCCTTTGCAACAGAAACGAGCCGACAGGGACCTCGACTGAAACGTGCTCTTCAAAGGGCATTGAAATTTCATTGCTCCGAGATTCTGAAAATTGAATTGTTTCGAAATTTTAGAACAAAGGCTTCAATTACTTTCCGTTAAAGGATTCTTGCCACATTCTGCAGTGAGCGCCACTGCAATGACAATGAGTATCATAAAATGCAAGAAGCTGCTCATAAAGCTGGGGCTGCAGTCGAAAATGCGCTTTGAGCACTACGAAAAAAGGGCCAAATAACACGTGCGCAAACGTGTGGAGTTTAAGGGTTAGGGTTATTTTTTTGTTGTCAAAATGCATAATTTCGATGAAATGGGTTTTATATGTGCTCACAAAAGTGTTATTTGGCCCTTTTTTGGCTAGTGCAGCTTACATTGATTACAGCAACACATCGCCGCTTCACTAGGAGTCACGCTGTGGCTCGCGGAAGGGCCAACGATAACCAAGGGGTGACTGGGGCGCAGGCTGTGACAATTTACTGACAATTTTGCCGCAGCTTATGGTAACTCGTAATAATGTGTATCACATCATCGTCGCCATGATACACACTGTGTCATATGTATGTATTCAGAATCCCACCGACGATGGCCGCGTCCGCCTCCCTCTCTCTCTCAATCTCTCGCAGCTTGAAGGTCTGCAGCAGGCAGTTGGATTCCATGGTCTCCCTATTGGCCGCCTTGGCGCGCTCCATGGCCGCCTCCTCCTGCCGCCTCATCTCCTCCGCGGCTTCCAGCGCCCGCATACGGATCTGCTCGCCCTCCCGGCGGTTGGCCTCCCTGCGCCAGGGATTGCGCTACTAAACCCCGCGCTGATGGAGTGATGAAATTGCGCGTTTCTCTAAGTGACAATCGAGATCTTAATAGGTAATGGACTTGATCTTATGGTTGAATGTTGCGCGGAAACGGGAAAGCAGTGGCCTTCAACCAAGATCTCCGCAGGCGACAGGGTCTGCCGACGCTGACAACGCATTCAGGCGCGCCTACTCGCCTCCTTGCAGATGATTGTTGTTTCGGAACTTTTACTAATAGCAAACGTCCATGGTTAAAACCAAACCAATATACATTGGATTCCATGCGTTGCGCTTTTAGCGACCTCACGTTGACTTGTGTGTGAACATTCCGGCAGCAGCACACATCCTGGCTGGTTGTTGCGACTACATCTGGGTGTTCTGATTGTGGGAAAAGTTGGACTTTTGGGCAGTACTCACATCTGCTGGCTTTTGCAACTACAACAGCCAACGTGAAGGCCTTGCCAGGACATAACCTTAACTCAATTTTTCCACTATTTTTAAGTGCCCACGCGACATGCTCGCGAAAATTCTAGGGAGCATTTCTCCGGAGCTTTCCCCGGTGTGCGAAACCCACCGCTCCAGCAGGATTTTCTTTTTCAGATCCTCCAGTTGCCTCATCTGATCGTCCCTCTGCTGCATCGCGCGCCTTTTCTGCTCCCTGTACTTCTCGAGCTCCGCAGCCTCGGCCATCTGCGGCATTCCCGTGGCGAATTCTTGTCGGCAATAACCTAACTTTGCAATCTTAAAAAATTTATTGTAATGTTCTGGTGATTGACCTGAGCGGAGAAAACCTGCCAGGGCTTGCGCCAACTGACAACTGCGGCATTAGAACTAGCCAGCGTAATTGTTTACATACGTCGCGACATGATTGTGTGCAGAAAAGTCCACTTCAGTATGAATTAACGCGATTCACCTCAACGCGCATTTTAGTTCAGCGCATGTGCAGTATTTTGCTCGCCTCAATGGCCTTCGTCTGTGCCTCAAGAAACGCCTGGTCGCGAGCCTTCTCCAAAGTTTCCATGTGCTTTTTCTCCCGAATTTGCGCCTCCCTTTCTTTGATCACATCGCTGAGCATCAGGGAACCGTGAAAGGCCTTGACCTGTGCAAAGTTGTGCTGTCTTTTGCCAAACGTGGGAAAGCATATCGAGTAACGGCGTATCTCAGGTATAACCTATTCCGAACAATCCCGGAAAACACCAATGCGATTTATGCACAAGCTGCAAATGTGGAAAGCGTTGATAATGGATTGCATGTGAGGAATATGAAGAGCATTTCATGAAACGAAAATCAACGCGTGATATTCCACAGTCAGTGCTCCAATTTATAATGTTTTTTAATTCCATTGCGAGAAATTTACAGAGCTGAAGAACATACATCCACACACCATTTAACGAGCCATAAAATGCAATGTTGATATATCCGGATCTGCTGCGCCTCAGGTATGGAGTGGGGCGTTGTCAGCCCCAAATTAAGGCCATGGTCATCGTTGAATGCGCATTTGTTTCGAGATACCATGGCACATCACACAGGCTCTTGCTAATGTTCGTAGCTCGCCCTTATCACTAGGAAAAAAAGGGCCAGATAACACTTTTGCGAACACGCATAAAACACATTTCATCAAAGTTCTGCACGATAAGGACACAAAAACAACACAATGCCGTAAACTTTGTACACCTTTGAACACGTGTTTGGCCCTTTATTCCTGTTGTATTCGACATATTTAACAGCTCGATCTCACCGCGTTGGTCACAATCTCATTTTTATTCGGCAACGCTGTTGGAGCAGTGCTACTGTGGGCAACACCTTGCTATGAGGTGTCAATTGAAAAGTGGCCAGAAGTTCCCTTTCCTGATAAGCCATATCATTGACGCATAACGCAATTTTCCTAGTGTCCTCTCGATCAACATAATATGTCGACGACAATTCTGTATCTGACATATGGCCGCATGCAAGCCAAGTACATCTTGTTGAAATCACGTTTCTCCGAGCAAACCAACGAAACAAACACTGATGAGTTCGTTAACAGATGGATCGTAGCTATTGCGGCGAAATACCTCCCGTCGTATTTCGAGAACCACCTTTCAGTAAGAGCGGACACAGCAAGACATTATAAATTGCCATGCCTCTCATCCATTTATTAAAGTGCCTTGCATCTGAAGAAACGACTAATAGGCGTTCAATGTTGCACACAAGCTGTATGCAGAGTATATTATAATCTACACTCTATCACTTACTGCAGCAGTAATCGATGGAACGCGTAACAATGATGCGGCATGTATGATTGATGGAGCAGCGAACGATGGTAGGGCAAGGTCAGTGCACACTGACCTTGTAAATGATAATGCTGAGACACACTTTGTACACTGGCCTCGCTAATGCGCATGCTGATACACTGTGTGCACCGACCTGGTTAATGTGAACGCCGACGCGTTTACCACAACGTTCTTGCAAGCATCAAGGCTTTCTGGTATTGATATGTACTTTTTCTAAAGTGCTGCTTGGCATTTGCATCACTGGAAATGGAGCCACCATATTGCACCATCGCCCATAGGTTTCCCAGATGCGAAGCACAGAATCGCAAGCTCCCTGTTGCCGTGGGTAAACTCAGATATGTCATAAGGGGCGAAACGCTCCCTGTCTTTGAAAGGGTGTGAGGGACACAGCTTCTTGGCAGCGCTGCGCGTACTGGGAGGCAGCTATTGCTTGTACATTAGAAAATGACGTCGTGGACAAGGTCTCTCTCTAAGGACTGACAGCAGCACTCGCCATGGACAGCGATACCCACGGCAAGCGAACGCTGAGACACAGGCAAAATTTCTATTTGGAATTAAGCGAAACATCGCCTCTGTGGTTCCAGTTATGTGTCTTGTTAAGTTTATTTGACAAATGTAATCAACGGAATTGAGCTCCCTGTCTGCCCAATCCCGCCCGCAGACCTCACCCTGTCCGTGTCATCGAACAGCATCTTGTTGGCCAGCTCAATCTTGTGGCGCCTCGTCTCGTCGCGCAGCTTCTTCTCCCGCTCGTCGACCACCACCCTGCGCGCCTCTTCGATCTCCCGGCGCTCCCTCCGCGCCTTCTCCTTTTTCGCCCTTGTGGCCTTCCTAGGGGCAAACCGCGGCACACTGAAGGTACGCTGATGCGATGGCTCAGCGGATGCCAGTGGGAAGGTTTCTCTTGCTCCGATGGTATTTGCAACTACGTGATTTCTATGTAGGCACCATGCAGACTATATAGGCACCATTGACTATACAGATATAGTAGACTAGTACGTAGACCACCATACAGACCAGCATATAGAACAAATATACCATATGGTCACTATGTAGACTATATAAACTGTATATGCACATGATATCAATGATATTTGATTTGCGGAAAATGGGGCCGGAATTGTTCAGATTGCATGTTGGTTGAATCTTTGTCGAGTGTTCATTTTCGGTGTCATTTTCACCGTGAGTTCTTTAGGCAAAACTCAAGATCTCAGAAATCTGAATAGCCGCAACATGGCAGATAGCCAATCACACGCATGTTTAATGGATAACAGCCATCTTCAATTATTGCATCGAGTCCTGCTCGTTTGAGCAACGAACAGCTGGAACCGGCAATCAAATCATGCGCAGGAAATAACATTCCGGCGCAAAAGCGCCTGCACCGGAAAGCGCAAACGCCGAAGTTTGTTGGGCGCAGGTTGGAACTACCAATGTGCATTTATATGTTATACACACACCCTATGTCGTACGCACATCTGTGCTATATTTATGTGTCATTTTCGTACTCACCTCCAGGGTGTTTGGCCATTTTGACGCCCTTTCGTCGCTGGCGCTTTTGAGAGCGCGGCGCATTTCCAAAGATGGGTCGGGCGGCGGAGCGGCGAACTAGAGGGCAAAGGCAAGTTAATACTGACGATGATCTGACCAATTCAGGGAACTTCAAAGGAAGTTAGAATTGCGACTTGGGCGCAGCAATGTACAGTACCAATGAGCGCATGTATTCGTTGCCGTGTTCAAGTAGAAAAATCGTGGCATCTTGACATTGCTTTGGCGCCATTTCTCAGAGCACACTCACGGTCGCGTTGAAGGAAGAGCATGCCTTTTCTCAGTATGAACATTAATTTAACAATAACCATTCAACATGCATACTAAATCAACGGAAGTATTCCTTCCGAGTGAAGAGAACTTCCTGACCTACCCTACACTTGCCCTGTGCGGTAGATGTTCCAAAGCTTTTGTTGTTTAGGCATTCAACATTTGAATCGCATTGGGTTATTGAAAGACTTTCTTAAATCCCCTCCGGTTAGCATGAAAATGGTGTTTGAATTGCGCTCTGATCCATACGGACAGCTGCTTCCAGCCGCGGTGCTTGGGATCTCATTGGATGCACAATGGGGACAAACTGGAGCTGCACATTCCGTGCGTCCCGCGCAAGTTGGATTCGACCTTTTCCAAAAAGAGTCATCTCGCATGAAATCGAGACAAAAATTTCCACTGCCGTTCACGTTTTAATGGCAGCGACACCTGTTGGAGGGGATACATTCGTTCCCCTTTGTTGCCCGAGAGCCCCAAAGTCGTGTAAGCCAACACTCAAACAAGCGCTCGCGCAGGAATTCTCTGTGGCAAGGAAATTCGGCGGCAATGAGCAGGGATCCCATGTTCCAGCTATCGATCGCCCTTAAGGGCCCCCGGTGGGCCTCTGCTTGCCTTTGCTCGAATGGCGTCCAGGTCCGACTGACTGATGACGGTGATGTTCGACATCTTTAACAGCCGCGAGGCCCCTGGGCCCAGTTCTCGGCGCCTCGTCTGCTTTGGGTCAGTTCTGGATTCGCCTTCTTGACTGCCAGACTTCTGTCGTATGTCGGAGCCTTTTGGACTCTTTTTCCCGCACGGCAAACGCCGCTCGGTTGCCTGTGCGCAGCCCGCCCCGGCGAATTTGCCTCAAAATCGACGAACAGAAGAGGGGTCGCTCAGTGTCAAGTCCGTCGAATATGCGGCATATATGCCACACATTCCGTATATCCCTATGAATCCCTGTACCTCTGTATCGCTGGTAGAAAACGGCATGTCTGCGATGCCAACTGCGATGCTATTTTGACACAAAGTGGTGCCGTCACAATGATTGCGATGGCATAAAAGAGGCTGTGATGGCATCAATTTGTGTCAAATGGCGTCGCAATTGGCATCGCAAACAGGCTGTTTTCTACTGGTGTATACCCCCATATCCCTAGATAGGAAATGGCCTGCACTGCTGTCTAATTAGGCAGTGCTTATGAGCACTGCGTTTGTTGCGGAAAAACAGACCGAAGAGCGTGGTGCGGAGAGCAAGATGCGAAGCACGGTCGTTTTGGGCTGCACCTGCGTCCTGAACGCCCAGAGAAGGAAAACGCTCCAGGCATGAAAGCGCCAGCTGCCATTTGCTGAATGTTCCGGTTCTTTTGGCACATGCCGCACCCTGAACCCAAAAACAAATACTTGGTGCTTTGGCACTGAGTACTGTTGTAACTAGAACTGGTCGAGTATTATGAACAGCTGGACGCATAAAGAGGTGATGAGGCATTAGGAATAGCATTAAGGACAGTGATGAACGGACTGGACATAAGTATAATGTATGGGACAGAATTCCTGTTGTCCCTTCGCTCCGCTGTCTCGAGCCTGCGATCCCCAGCCAGAGCCCGCCAGAGCTCGACCCTGCCTGCCTTCGTCAGTACTTCAGTGCAGTACTCTGGGCAGGCGCCATTCCGCTTGCCAAAACTGTCGGCAGTGGAGCGAGGGGTGTGGGTGCGCGTGGACCAGCCCGCGCTGCGTCGCGACGAGGACGAGGCGAGCGAATACCGCATCGAGCGCTCGCCGCACGGTTGCATGAGCCGGCTTGACGTAGCTCATCGCGCAGGCTCTCATTCGGCGGACGGCTGCGTCGGAGGCTGCTCCTGATGGGGTGGGCTGCGCGCGTTTGGGCGGAAGGGTGCCCAAGGGGTCGGACTGCCCTCTTCCCTGCCCCTGGCCAGGTGGCTTGGTGGAGCAATGGGACATCCCATCCTGAGGTGCCGCGATCCACATCCTCATTACCCTCCACACCAAACAGGGTGGCAGCACTAAAACGGGGTGGGGGTGGGGGTGGGAAGATCCGTTCGATTGCTTCGCCGTGCTCCTGAAACGCTTGCTAAAGCCCGGTGCGGATCCGCAGATACGCGCAGGGGCCACTTGGGGTTGTGGGCGGTGCTTAACCATCAGAAATGTCGGCGGTGGGGCAGCCGATTTGTTGCCCAACGCATGGGCGCATGACGATCTTTCCACAACACCACTGCAATTTGAGCTCTTCGGGGTGCATCTTGCGGATACTGTTCTGCGCCAAGCGGTGCCATTGCGTTTGTGTGGCGATTGCCTGTCCCAAACCGCGGGTGGTGGTTCCTGGGTGGGTGGGGTGTGGAGTCAGATTTGCTACTCGAGAGCGAAAGG
>CAJHUC010002836.1:0-14289 GCA_905146915.1 Ostreobium quekettii
AAGTTGCACAGCCACAAAAATGGCAGCTTTGTTTGTGACGTTTGTTCCAGTTATGTGACTAGAAGAACCAAATGATTGCACATCAAGTAATTTGCTACATATTGGAAAGTGGCATGAAACGAATGTCCAGCAAACTCTGTGTGTGCTTCCTGTAGTGGCCACTTTTTGGCCCCCCTTCCTCCTTTTGCTCCTGCACACTGGGGGACAACAACAACACACCAACGAACGTTCAGAACACAACATTTGCAATTGACTTGAATTGTGTTTGAATTGAGATTATTGGACAGTTGATGGAATTTTGATGGGCAGCCATTTGCTGTGCAGGCTTGGTGACCTTGGGATGTCACTGATGTCATGATGGCACCTTTTTGGCTGTTGCTGCTGCTGCTCGCCGATTGCCTTTGTGCTCAAGGAGTTCGTGCCCAGCTGCAGCAGGTGTGTGTGCCGAGGCTTGGGGTGTGTTAGTTGTGACCCTGGAAACAGTGCAACGCCCAGGACTATAACAGAATCGCATGGGGGCAGCACCTTGGCTTGCACAGGTCAAGGCACTGAAGGTTCAGATGGATCTCTTGCTCCCAGGCCTTGCGTTCTCCATTCATTTGGAAGATTTGTTATGTTCTATTCGATGGATGGCAGTGTTCTGGGAACATTGGTCCCGGAACACTGTCGTCAATATGATTTCAGTAAGTTACTTTTCTGTGAGGTGTTGTAGTGATGTTTTATGAAAGTCGACTGATAGCCGTTGGAATGAAGCCGAACATCGCAAACATCATCGTGTTGAGAAATTCCGTGTTCGATAACTCCATGAACAATCTAGCAGGCATGTATGATCATGTTGTGTAATGTTGCGTTATTGATTTTGCTTATTTTATTGTTGCAGGACATCGTGACTGTGCTTGGCAATGAGGCCCTCTCATCTCGCCACCTCCTTGCCCGAAGTGAGGGTAACATCACGTTGCAAGGGGCAAAAGAGGCCCTGAGAAATTTTGGGCTCGACAATTCTGGCACCATCTTATACATGTCCAGGAGCCCAGTATGTCCAATCGAGGAACTGCAAGCAAGTGCAAGGGGCCAGCTGTTTGTCTTCTGCGAAACAAATGATGTAAAGAGAAAATGCCAGAAATCGGAGAGAATGAGGCGTGGCATCCGGCCACCCCTGTTCAGATTCACTTGCCTGAATCACACCTGCATAGAGACGTCCAGTGTCGAGGACACGGCTTGTTTGTTGAATGCGATGTTCGATGTGCCCCTGGCGAACTCTGCCAATTCGAGCTGCGAATTCGATTATCCTGGGGTGCCGACAGACAATGTCTCGACTCCCTTCACACCAGAATTCTTGAAAACCATAGGGAGATCTAAGAGCGTGTTTGACTGCATCTTGGGCATACCACTTGGCAGTAGAATCCAAAATGTGCTTACTTGCAAAAATGGATTTTTCCAAGCGCAAACTTTGCTCCGGCTGGGGGGTGAGCCTTTCCTGCCGGAAGACGTCCCATTTCAGTGCATCTGGGAAGGGCTCTGCCGTGATGACCAGGGTTGCTGTGCAGGCGACCAGCTTTTTGAGGGCACGTTTATTTGTTTAACCTCGGAAAAGATTGCGAACCTGCAGTTGGCTCCATCTGCATCTGCGGCCAGTCAGCAAGTGCACTGGGTGCTATTGTTGGTGGCATTCTTGCTTCTTGGATTTGCTGCTGCCTGATCGCGTGTCAGATGACGCCTTCATTAGATAGGCCAGATCTTATCAGCTCATGCCTCGATCAGCCATGCCTGTCAGGGATTAGTTGTACCAGGTGAGCACTTGTAGCGGAGGTAGCAGTCCAATGGTTTAGGCTAGTCCCTCAGCAACAGTGCTGATATTGGTGGTGCTGCTGCAACCACAGTGGAAATGTGTTATGTGCAATCTGCGTTCTGAGGTAATTCGAGAGAATGGGCTTTGTCTTGCTGAAACGTTTTGGTTGAACTTCAACCCTTGCAGATGAATAGACTGACCTGTAAGTTAAAGATTGGAACATTAGTTTTTGCTGAACGGTAAAATATGAACTTGGGGTTCCATACTCTTGTGACTATGGAACTAGGCACGTCCATCAAATGGGCGTGTTTTGCTTTGTGGATTTGGTGGACATTGCTTGTTAATTGATGACTGTTGCCAATCAAGCAGATGAGTCCATGATGTCTGGAGCTGAATATTCACTTGAGAATAACTTATCAATATGACTCAGCCTTTAGAGTTCGATACACGATGGCCGCCTCTTGGACGGCAATGGCATCCACAGGGGTGTATTGGGGATCTGTTCTGATGCAGGTGCCAGCTAATCTGTGCGGAATGGAAAAGGATGCAGCAGCTCACAGACGACTCAAACTACGACGCCCACAGTCTGCCACATTCGTTGGACATTTCTGGCAAACTTGCATTTTGTCACCGCAGAGATTGATGCATTTTGGAGCACAGGAGCGAAGCATCCGATGTAACACATTACATAGACTCTTGGTGATGCATGTATCACCAACTGTTTGCTGATTACCGGAACCAGAGACTCTTTATCGACAGGGTAACATGGGAATTAATTATAGGGCGAGAACTGTTAGGTTTAGCAAACTCCTGCTGGAAAGCAAGACATTCTCTCATTCACCATTCACCCCCACTCAGTGCAAATTCGCAGACATTCTGACTAATGCACCTTTCCATTTGCCATATGCTTGTGCGCCACACCACCACTGAGATGCAGAACCCCAGCGTACTGGGGGCCGACACTGCAGAGTCAAGAACTGTCAGAATATAAAGGGAGCACCCCTTGGGAGTTATGAGCGCAATCAAAGGGCACTGCAATGGCTTCGTGTGCTGTAGGGCTTCAGGGATGCTACGACTTTGGTCAGTGGGGCATTGGAGGGGTTGCGGAGAGGTTGGATTGAGCTGTCTGAAAGCAAAGAGTACATTATGACGACACCACGCCTTTTTAACACCTACCCGTCGTTCCTTATGCTGTGCCCAGTTTGTACGGCAAGCTGCGCTCCACGTCCCAGTGAGGGTATACTTTCGATGGCAGCCCAAGCGGGCTTGGATTTCACACCTCTGCCTCGAGCTACTCGAGTGGGAGAGCCTCTCTCCGGCCCAGCCACACCACCGACCTTGGCACGAAGGCCCCTTGACCCTAATGCGACGCTGGCGCCGGTGCCAGGATTTCGTTGGCACCAACATCCCGAAATCCCTCATGTTCGAACATGAGGGGTATCGGGATGTTGCTGCCATTCCATGTGCTGACATCTCAGCATTGCAGCAGTGCGGCACTCTCACAATTAGGCGTTCATAGCCCAGACATCTGGAGTGGGTGCTACAGTGCGCAAGTGCCTGGATGCATTGTCTTTGACCACATTGCGCATCAAGATGCAGTCATTCAGAGGGCTCAACGAACTTGCCATTATTATTGGCTAATTTATTGTTGTGCATAGTTTGCCTTGTGATGTAGTGTTAATCAATCAATCAAGCAAGCAAGCAAGCTTCCTTAAAATGACGCATTAACAACAAAGGCCATGGCGGCATCCAATCAGAGTTCAACTTTGGCACTCACTGCTATCGTGCATCTCATTTTTAAGGATCCCCAAAAAGGAAACCCATACAGAGAATGAAATGTTTGCCAGGTAGAAATCCGCAAGAGAGCAGACCTCCAGGTCCCCAAAAGCCATCGATCGTCCCATTAAGAGGAAAAAAGACAAGCTTACCCACATCGTCTTAGCAACCTCACAAAGCTCAATTGGATCTCAATGAGAAAGGCGGGGTGGTCCCAATCCACTTTGTGCTATGATCAGCCATGTGCCGCCCAAATTCCAACTGCCTGGGGTCAAGTCGTTGCGAGGCTGAAGGGAGTACTTCCCAAGTAACAAATACTTGGGGGGCTTGTTGGGTGGCCAAACCTGAACGGGCTCATTCTTCCACTGTCGCTCGAAGTCGGTGTCCATTCCACCATCAGGGGGTCTGATCTGCAATCTTGCCCTCACCGTTCATGGGCTCACTTGCCTGGATGTGGACTAAGAGCATGGGGTGGTTGTGATGTAGTGTCGTTAGGGTGAACGCTTCTGACATCAGAGAACATTCTGGGGGAAGGTTCGAAGAGAGGGGTGGTGACAGAGGGTTCCAATCATTGGGGCTCTAAAAGGGAACTGACCCGCCAATTTCGATGTAGAGAGGGGGGATGTTGTGTTTAACATATTCAGCCATCCATTGTGTCACTACACAAACAAGGTGAGGTTGCATGCCCACCATTTGCATTCCCCTCATCGATCAGTTCACTTCCATTTCAAGATCACAAAGGAGTGAATTCTTGCAGCATCTCTTTAGTGTATTCACATAAATCCTGAAAGAAGCTTGAAAATGTTGCACGTTCCTGACCTTGTCAGCGAATTTGGTCTGAATGATGAGCAATGAAACATGTTGCAAGAAAAGATTTAAAGTTGGTGCTTTAAGGTAGGTGGTCAGCCTAGTTAGCCCAGAAGCGGAGGGCTGTGGATTGGCCAGGTCTTGATACAAGTAGCTGGTATGGAGGTACCATGTGCAAGTGGATAAGATCCGCAACCACACCTGCCAGTTGTGGTCGGCGAAAGGATGGGGCAGCCAATCCAAAGTTTGTTAAAACTTGCCCTCTCAACACCAATGTCTAAGGTTACGCTCAAGTTAATCCTGTGCTATCTCTTCAGGTCCGACACACTTGCAAGTCTATTCCCATCATCCAAGTTCCTTGCTGGCTAGTCCTGACAATCACAAGCCTGCCATCTCCGAAGACTCAGGCACAAGATTTTCAGGTTTGCTCACAAAATCCGGTAGCTGGGCCACCACAAACTCTGAAGCTGAGTTGGAGGACTTCTTCCACTTGTTGCCCATGCCAGTTACTTTATGGCTGGCCATTATTATCCCTGGAGATTGACAAGCCTTGGCAGCCATTCATGATAACGAGTGGGCAAGCGTTGTGCTGGTTGGCGCAATTTGCTATGAATAGTTTTACACCATTGCTCCCAGGCATGGCTTCAGAGGTATTTGTCCTCAGTGTAACCGCGGGACTACTTGGTGGATTGGTGTGTGAGTGGGTTGCCTCACTTTCTGTGTCCCCAATGCTCACATTTCGGTCAACACATTTGCTGTCCCTCTTATTCTGACTGGAGGAATGCGTAGTTGCTAGCTGTGTCTTTAGCGCCAATGCTTGGTAGATAAAAAATTTATACGTATTTATTTGTATATATTTTGTATACATTTTTTGGAAATAAAGAATATGCAAGTGTATAATGCTGCATTGTAAACACAATATGGCAATATGGTGACAGCGTCAAAACGCCCGGCTTGTACACAAGTTCCACCGATTCAACACGAACTGTGCACCGATCGAGAATAGCATTACGCAAACTTGCAAGAGAGACAATGATATTATCCGTCTTTCCCACAATCTTGGGATAGCCTAACAGGATCTTGACTATACGCACCAATTATATTGTGTAGGCCCAGGTCCCCCTCGGGTACTCTGCACGAGGCAACATAATGGCGGAGGAGGCCCGCGACCCCTTCAAAGGCTATGGGATCAACCCCACCGGCTCCCCAATGATGTGGTTGTGGTGGTGGGGGTCCAAAACAGAGTGCACAGCCTTCCCAGCCGTCAAACTTTACACTTCGCAGCTGGGACTTTCCTAGCACGTTCATAGGCTCAATGTTCGAGGGGTGTGCATGGCTTTCTCAGCCAATGCACCCCCTTTCCGCAGGTCGCTGAAGCAAACCGGTGTCCCCATTTGGCGGCGTTTGCCGGCATCTCAAATACCCCATCATGAGCAAGCAAAAGGCCACCCCAACTTAACACCCAAGCGCTAGCAGCCACACACGCCAAATCGACCACAGAAACGTGGATTGTGTAGCCACAAAACACGCAAGTTTGACCCTTTTAAATGATCCACCTGACCCTTCAAACAACGGTCCAGTGCACCTTACAACTACACAAATTAAAGTACATCGGCTGTTAGTAATGGCACATAATTTGGTTGTGCGGTCAAGGCCATTTAACACTTTTCAAATGTGTGGGTTGCGCCTCCTATGCAAGAACTGATGCCACAACATTTATGGTGATCAGAAAATCGTTGTCCAGTACATTGAAGATAAAGGTATGTTGCAATGGGACAAACACACAACTGCATATCCAAAACTTAATCTAGGCAGCCAAAGTTCAAAAGAACATGCCCAGCCCTTTGCCAACACCCAAACTATAACAAATACACACTAATAAACTCAAGGAAATGCCTAGGGACACGTTCCAACATGCGCCCATATAGCATCAGGCAGCCACTCCTAAGAGAACATCAATAACTACTTGTTCACAACACCGCATAATGACCACCGTTTCACTGGGTGGATCACTTATGCATTATGGTGTGCGATTTGTACGTATTTGCGCATCACCACTGAGTGTATGAGCACCTTTAACATATATTTTATGAAGTGGGTTGCATTGTGGCGATGAATGGGTATCTCTAAAGTGTTGTATGGCTGGTTGCTAATGGGTGATGGCCACTGTCATATAAAAAAAAGAGTTCCATAGGTGCAAAAAGTTTTGAATTGTTTGGTTGCGGGGGTCGTTACCCCCATCGGCAAGGCTCTTCGTTGTGGGAAGGGTGAGCAAATATGTAAGCCCCGACAGTTTGTGTGTGGTGTGGCCTTGCGTCTGGCTGTGTGCCAACGCCGTTGAAGCTTTGGCGATCGTGGACTTATGTTTCCCATGTGCACTCCAAAGTGGGCCGTTTGATTTGCAACAACGACCTTTCCTTCAAGATACTCTTTTCTCAATTTGGTAAAATTCCATACTATTGCCAATATACAAAATGCACCCTTACACCTGCGCAAACCCCTCACAACACGTTGCCACTACTCCCTTATGTCCCACACCAACAAGAGAAGGTGGACATGGTCTCTGGGTTGTAAAAAGCGCATTGACAGCTGCACAAACATAGAAAAGAAAGTAGTTTCAATCACACAACCACTTTAAAGACAAAACAACCCTTTTTAAGGGTCTGACATACAACAGCCCTCCCCATTCAGAACCAATGGACGAGATATCGGCCTTTCCATAGAACAATGCACAATCAGGTGCACTTGTCTCTTAAGAATAACCATCACCCTCTAGCGCTTTCCTTTCTTTTGCTAGGCCAACTCTTATTAATATTTAACTTATTAAATAAAAGCTTTGGCTCAACTCGGTGTGGCTTGCATAACCAACCTTGGGTAAAGTATAAAACACATAATTAGCACACATGTTGGGGGGATTCAATGTACTTCTAACTCTCACTCCCTCATCCTTGTGATGTGTTGAGCTTGTCATGGCCATCCTAGCCTATTGGTTTTAACGCATGCAAGTACTTATATTGCATGATACAAGGACCAACACACCATGTCTAGATTCTGAGATCCCATAGAGTCAATACACATACCATATCAGTCCTGTGTGTGCAAGTGCATTTTTTCAGGGTCCCGCCTTGAACATAACTTCACACATCACATGATACCCTATTTCTATGTAGATTGTTTGACTAGTTGTCTCTCCTCAACAGGTCAGACCACACAAATGATCTTTCTCAGACCAGGGAATAGTTGGTGAGACTATCACAATCTACCTATATAGCTTGTGCCCTTGAGACCCAGGACCTCCCATGATTACTATTGAATCCAATCAATATTGGGGGCTGAATGGTGATATGAATCCTGTGAGAACATATGATGGCATCTCACATCCAGCCTTTGTTTCCCTAACCTTACACCGCCCTCCTTCTTAATCTTAAGTTTTGTGGTTATCCGCTCATAATCCGTTTTCAGAGTGTTCTCTTTTTATTTTCTTTTTTACTCCATATTAGCAACGGTGACATACTCAGGCCATTCCATTCAATGTGCACAATGCATATGGTAGATGCCCATTGTATGCTAATTACATAAGTGCTCACCCAATAAAACAATGGCCATTATGTGATGTCATGAACATGGATTCTTCTTGTTGATTTGCTTTTAGGTATTTTTAAAAACGCTCAACACTAATGAGCTGAACTCAATGCAACCATCAAACTCACAATAGCATATTGTAGAATCTACAATACAATGCATAGTAATGTACATTGTGCGTATGGTGTGGCAATTACACTCAATGCAGTGATGGCCAAGTTGATGGCTATTGTTAGGCACCATTGTGGGCCTCTAGAGCTATTGCATAGCACAACCATATACAAAAGGCAACTTTTATTATTGATTTGCCCTTCTTGACAATCCACACATGCACCATCGGCACCCTTGCCGTGGGCGCATGTGGGGGCATAGGATCAAAATAAAGCTTAGGTGACGAGCACAGGTGGATGCTGGGCTCCATGGACATGATGTTAGAAAGTCACGTCTCTAACCCCCTTGCACTCCGCAACCTAGCAAAGGGGGCCAGTCGTAGTTAAGGGAGTCATAGTCGCACCATCACCATTGCACCCTTAAGGGGAACCCGTCTCAACCCGGACATTGGATTCACAAGCCATGGCCATAGTTGCACTTCCCTCGATTAACCCAAAAGTGCATTCGACACTCACAACATGTGATTGCCCCACCCCGCACTTGCACTCAAGTATGCTCTCCGACCCAGGTGGGAGCCGCACCCCCGCTCTTCGCTTTCCACATCTTCGCGCCAGACACGGGGGGACCCCGAAAGCTTGGCCTTGAGGGGCGCTCTGACTGCATCTGGTTCTGCTGTCGCCATGCCAATGGTTGCCACAGCAGAGCGCTGCAAGGCTTTGGAGTCGCTCTGCAACACAACTGGAGCCCTTGCAAGAGCAACAATGCCGAAGTGCACGTTTGGGCATGGGCCATTGCTATTAAGACAATCGACATTGGCGATGGTCTCCATTGCCGCCGTGACAATGTGGGATCGCGATAGAAACGTGCGCCTCAAGTGCAAGCAAGCAATCTGCACTGCAACCACAGTGCGGATAGCGGCGTGCCTCCTGCTAGCCGCCCTCAAGCACAACCGCCCCGCCACCCAGGGATGTGTACCCACAACACCCAACTTGGAGATCCCCGCCACCCACATAACACCCCTCTCATAGGGTTCGATTCCTATGTAAGAACACTGATTCGGACTCAGAAAAATTCATTTCAGGGGCGCTACAAGTCACGTTGCCAGCTTATAATATATGATCCCCATAGCTAAATTATGTGATAGCTAGAATTGCGGCAGTGCAAATTTGTACGCAATCCTATACACCTGAGAAGAGAGAGCTGTATGCATTTATGGCAACACTGTACCTAAACGTTCCTTGCCCTTCTTCCAGGTTCTGGGCCAAGTCCCCGCCCTATGGTTGATGTGTGTTGCTGCCCAGCTTGCGCGAAAAACCACCACCGTGGACGCCGCACTATGGAGGGGCGTGGTCGTCCAAATCAAGGTTCCTGGGAGTTGCACAAAGCCTTTCATTGACAAAGCTCTTTGCCCCAGGACTAGGTTCTTGGGGTCCGGCGATAAAAGACTGCTCACACCGTCAAGGCGCCTGCGGAAGCTCAAACACTCAGGTGGGTAGCGGCGTGATATACACCTTCATTGGTGCGCATTGAGGCTGGACAACCGTGCACAGGAACAAATGCGGGGTGCTGAGAATGCGAATTGAATTGGAGGTGGCCAAGGAAGGTTCGTCTGAGCGGGTGGCATTTTGGAGTTAGGGTCAACTGGACCTTGAGGCGGCGGCGGTTTGGGCCGGATGGAGCCTAGCCGATGGGAAGCATTGCTACAATTCCTCTGCACAACAAAGAGGCCCCGCTTGTAGATCGGGCTTGCAGTCTAGTCGGGGTTGATTGCATTGACAGGACCGTATTGGGGCGCCACACCAGGATTCGCAAATTAATTTGACATCCTGGCCCCTGTGCAAAACCTTGAATTACCCCATTCGCTTGATTTGGACCACGTCATATGCTGGGTCACCCCTAATCCCTACAACCTTCCCCTTCACCCCTGATCTGGTGCTATTACAGCTAGTGAAGATGGGGCCAGTGGCAGGGCGAAGAGACCCAACCTAGGTGTGTGCCGAAGGGAGACCCAATCCACCGCCAGTGTTGATGAACAGTGATAGCAATTGACATTTGGGCCAAAGGGCCCAATTGATACCCGTTGTGCCTGTTCGTCCTACCTAATATTGTATACCCACCAGGTGGGTTGACCACCTGTGCATGGGCAGGAATGGGCCTTGCGTTGAGAAGCCCTTTCCACCACCTGTGTTAACGTTTTTGTTATTCCACGGAATAATAGGCAGAACGCAAAAAAGTGGGAGCACGCACAGGGAGTCCCAGGAAGTCTCCTAGTTGTTGTTCATTGGTGGTTGCCATGTGCACGTTGGGGCAAAGGAAGTGTGGAAGGCGTACATTGATGGCCGGTTTGCATTGCCCACAAAACTCTGAGCTAAGGAGCATCGAGTGAACGAAGAGATGTGTGTGGCCGGGCACGGGGGCCTATTGCATTAGGCAGGCGTCCACATCTGTGTGTCCCTTTAATCAAAGCCCCATCACAAAAACCTTTGCTTGACATTGTAACCCCGGGCTGCTGCACCATGTTGATCTCAAAACATGCAAAACAAACCTTCAATACCGCCCATAAACTGTCCTGGCTGTGGCCATAGATCTTCTGCCAATCGCTTTGCCCTCAAACCCACGCAGTGCAGCCGGTGTGGCGACCCTTGTGGATGCCGTGGAGGTTTCCAAGGGGGCCACCTCGAATGGGCACGTAGCCAGCCTGAGGCACGCACGATCGAGCTAATTGCTAGGAGTGCACATGGGGGTGCTGATGTGCGGCGATCCAAGCGAAGGGACCCTCAACATTACCTAAAACCCTAACAGTCCCTCTTGAATTTGTGGCTGAGCGGGTGATCGATTGGCACATTGTGAAGGATGCATGTCAGGTTTTGATGCTGCCTGCACTGGGAAAAATACAGCGCATTTACAAAAAAAACACTATTGCATTGCAGCAGGTTGTGACCTTGTGATTTATGCTTGAACTGATATCTCATATCATGTGTGTTGGATGGTGGGTGGCAGAGCTCTTGAATTTGTAGAACGTGGTACCGATTGGGATATAGATTGATACCAATTAGGTAGGACATTTTAACCTCTGCTCATTGGCAAACTCGTGCAGTGCTCAAGAATATGACCATCAAGCGAACACATAATTGTTGCGGACAAGATGTTGTTTTTCACTTTGACATTCACATCAGCAATGGATGCTACTTTCTACCGTGCTACATCAGCAGCTAATCTACCTTGATATTGTGGTTTTTTAGACTATCGTTTGTTGTTTGTGGCCTAGAGGTTATCCACATCTGGAGGTTTTGGAGAACTTTAACTATCTCTTGTTGGTTGGTGATCTTGCTCGCATTCTTGAAGACTCCAGAAGCCCATTCGATGATGGCACAGGTGAGATCGGTTTCCGAGCCATCCTTTAATCCTCAAATAACCAATTTCCACCTCACATAAGTTCTGGGAAAGTCTTGGTGTTGCACTCAGTTGTGCTTCATGCCACACATGGCTAAAGTCACATGAATTGTTCAGCTGGCTTGAGCACTTGTGGTGTCATCAGATATCTCTCAAACAAATCTTGATGACGAACTAGCTAATACCGAGAGCCACACTTGCAGCAAAAGAAAACTAAAGAAGCAAATTCATCACATCGAAATTAGAGAATCATCTCCCTGTAATTGTTTCTTACATCCTATTTCCGCTATTTTACTTTGCCAACAACCATAAGAAGTGCCAAAGAACAAGGCTGGTAGCTCCCGCACTTTGCTTGTGGATACTGAGATACATTCAAAAGATGTGCAAGCCAAGGTGTACTGGAGAGATTCTGAGATATAGGACATGGGGCAGCATTTGCATATTTCTATCACCCCCATGTGCCACCTACACGATCTGCTAGCCAGTGCCATGGGGCAGCTATTTGTTTTCTGTGCGCAACTAAGCACCTACAGGAAATGCTCCATCAGAATCATTGGGCAAAAACAACCATTTCATTTTGTGTGCCAGAACCGCACATGTCTCCACATCGTACTTGCAGACATCACGGCTTATGTTCTGAAAGAATATCTACGTGTAGTCTTGAAAAATGCCACTGATGGGATATGCCAATTTGAGGAAGAAAGTATCTCAGAGTGGAACATCACTCATGAGGCATCCCTAGTGTACCTTCAGTCAGTGGGACGAGGGGAGAGTGCATTTGATCGCCTTTTTCCGCTCCCAAAAGGCAGCCATGTTTCACATTCACTCAATTGCGTGGATGGACAATATCAAGTAAAATACATGGCCTCCCTTGGAGGCGAGGAATTTGTTGCAGAAGACATAGCATACAAGTGTTTTATGGAAGCGGCCGGTCAAAGCATGGAGGGGTACTGCGATGACGACCAGGACTTGGTCGCTAGAAGGCTAATGTGCTATTTGCCACAAGATGGAGATGTAGAATCTGGATAGTCTGGAACAAACCTTGCACCTCTAATTTTAGGGGCAATCGCCTTCTCAATTGTGATGTCCTCGATGCTATGAAATCTCTGAACAAAGTACTTTCGGGTTTTGCATTGAGAGTAAATTGATCATTTCATTGGAACCCCATCAAACTAGTCTGCAGCTTCTGAAGAAAACACTACGTAGATCCCAAGTTGTTGGGGGTCAAAATGCACACACATGTCAACCATTACGATTTTGAACAGGCTTCAAATGGGTCCACTTTAGGTGACACGATTTCTTGGAGTTTGTCATAGAAGGGAGGAAACAGATGGTTGCACAATTGGAGGGTTCTTGTGCTTGGTGGCAGACGTCTTATCTGATTGGCAAGGTGCTGTGATCCACATGGTCAAAACAACATTGTATTAGGTGGAGGCTCCCACCACAGATTTATAGCAAATAACCCGCTGGCAAGGACAAGGCACAACAATCTGCAGAAATGAAGCGGCATTGCCAAACAACAAGATATTGTACCTGTGGAAACTGTTAGAAATTTATTATGTGCATTGCTTGTCATGCTATATAACGTTCATGCACATTAAGCAACAAGAAGCGTGTGGGGAGCTCTTCTAATGATGTTTACTTCAGTTGATGTAGTTTACAGAGTATACAATTTGCAAACAATTATAAATGCATTTTGGGGACGTTTGCTTTGCATGCTAGCCCATTCTTCTGGGCGGAGGGAATAACATATGGCGATTTGGGCATAGATATGGACCTGTTTCGCAGAATTTATTGGCTGCCAAGGCTCTGAAAATATGTGCGTGGTAGTAGCAGGGCATAAGTGAATTTTCGAGGTCATTATTGGCAAACATTATGGGCAAGAATTGAATTTTTGGTGGAAATCAAGGAATGAGCCATTAGAATTTGTCAATCTGCTTTGGAGGGCTGGCGCCATGATTGCTTTGATATTGGTGATGCAATCTGTGGCGTCGCATGCAATGCACCGCAAATATGTGATGGTTGAACAAGCTCGGACCGCCGCACACGCTGCGCACGCGGCGTCCTCTGATTAACCCGGTGTCACAACTTTGGGTGGTCGTATGGACTATTGAGATAATTTTCTCAAGGCCTTGAGAAGCAGTTGAATACAAACGAGTTTGAAAATGAATTGAAAAAGTGCAATAGCAATAAAATCGAATCACGGGGACTTGATTTTTAATAGCAAGTTAACTACAACAGTCAGTGAGTCAAATAGACTACCAATGGGTGCACAAACTCGTGCACCATTTGGTCGCTTATTCGATGCGATGATTGTTCCACTAGTTTGTGCATGAATCGGTGTAGCAAATGGTGCTCCAATTCGTGTAGCGTGGCAATGAAAAGCTGTTTTTTCCCTGTTGTCATTTTTTTCATCCGCACCGGTCCGTCAATGAGCGACCATGATAGTGTGGGCAAGGTGTTGGCGCTGGGAGGGCGGTAAGCGAAGCCCAAGGCAGGGCAGCCCAGGCGCTGGATGCTAGCGCCTTGGCTGCCTTGCGATAGACCGGAGGTTCGACCCCCCTTGATCGGCGCCATGGCAGGCGATCGCTGCTGCCAAGCGATCCCAAAAGGCAAGCGATCCTAAGTGCCGACCATCGCCGGCGCTTGGAGCGTTCGCTTGCCCAGAACAAACGCCAAAGGGTGCCAAAATGGCCAGCCTTGGCTGGGCATATGGTGCCTCTTTGTCGTTGGCTGGTGCGACCAGAATTGGTGAATTGAGGCACAAACTGCAACGAGGGAGTTGGGGGCGGCGATTGAGGCCCCACCACCGACGCTTTGCAGTAACACGT
>CAJHUC010002837.1:0-25157 GCA_905146915.1 Ostreobium quekettii
AGTCAGAAATTTGACCGAAACAACGTTGATGCACCTTACTGACAGCTATCTATGGAGCTCCCAAAGCTTGAAAAAGGCGCTACCATTCTTGTAATGCATGAGTAGGAGGAGCTAAAGTGCGACTTCGAACTTTGCTAGGACCTCAGGCTGAGCATGGGTAAAATGTGATTGACCTGGTGTTTTGTTATTCCCAAAAGATATTGATGATATCAAAGCAGAAATCAAGAGAACGAGTAATTTGGTTTATTACAGATTTGGGGGGCACCAACAAAATTCTGCATATCTTGTGGCCAAAGGCCAAGAGACACCTATATCAGTGGAGGATCATGGACCTGGGCGGCACACCAAGTATAGGAAGGCTGCAAGTACCACCGCTGATCCCAAGACGGCATAGGTTATTGCCAACAGGATCAATTGTTAAACGGAACATTTCAAAGGTATGCATTAGCACAGCAGAAGAGATAATTCACAAACAGAATGGTCGAAACCGTGTTGGAACTCTCGAAAGTTATGGCATTGCCTGTTTATTTCCTACAGCAAGTTCCATTGGAAATTTGATGGAAATAGACTGATATGCATGGGGGTAACATGAGCACAGCACTACCGGGAATCGTGGCCCTGACGTGGTTATAAAAGGACACTTTTGATGGGACTGTTGACTCCTCTGCGTGATGGTGGAAAATATGACTAAGATCAACACCAACCCGAAATCGACAAAAAATACGGCTCTGGTGCCTGTTCATTCTCTGAGTCGATCTTGCAAAGTTACGGCAAGATTAGGGAAGCGACAAAACTTTTGGGACAGAGGTAGTAGAATGAAATGGATTTGATCATCTGATCGTGCACTTGAAGAAGTCCACACAGGAGCGAATATGCATTTAATATCGACAAGAGTGGTAGAGATTGAAAGAATTGCCATCTGCGCAGCCACCCTTTCTCCACAACACAATTTACCAACATTTATTTAATTCGCGTTTATCTATACGGCCTGATTCTCAAGGCAAATCAGTGCAAAAGCCGTCCCGAGGACGAATCATTTCATTGGTTTTTAGGACAGAGGAAGTAGCTGCGCTTGCACTACTTTATTGTTATCAGTGAACGTATCTAGTTGACCCTAGCGAACAAGTTGCATATTGCACTTAGTTATGTGGGACTCAAATAAATGCGTAACGGGAACAAGCAATATGAAAAACTCGGCATCAACCTTGGTTTCAATCATGTTTGCAAGTGAGATGTTGTATGTAGTGAACAAAAGGCCACATGCTGGTGCTCATCTGATGTTATGTGTTGACTAAATGGTGCATTGTACACCTCATCCTGATGGTCTCACCTCCCAGCTGTGCCCCCCTAAAGGGTGTCTCTTCATCGTGACCACACCCGTCGCTTGAGTTGGTCCTGCCAGAGGGCGCGGGGGGCCACAGCGACGCCATGTTCGATCTGTCCTGACGCTGACCACCCTGAAGCACCACGACGGGTGCGGGGGCCCGGTGCCGGTGCGCTTGCGTGTCTGGTTGGCACTTTCGCCCTGGGTGCCTCAATTTTCCAGAAATAGATGTATCTTCTTTTCCTAATTATATGATAGGGGAAAAGGAAGTCAGGAGCTTGCATTCAGGGTTTAGGATTTTGAAGCTGGTAGTCATTGCTGCTGGGCGACGGATTGTTGGTCGACTGCATTGGTAAATCAATGCGAAATGGAATGACATGTATCCAATCTTTCATTTGAAGTAATCCATACAGAAGCGAATGCACATCTAATTTTGGCAGAACTGGCAGCGATCGAAAGAATTGACCGGTGTGTGCCGTAAACCTTGCTGGAAAAAACAATGTAATAGCATTCATTTGACTTGCGTTTGCAGACGAGGCCTGATTCCCAAGGAGATCAACGACAATTGATCCAAGTTTGTCTTAAAACAGATGGTTTTATTGCTTTGGCACATAGGAAATATCTTCGGATGCATTGATTTGTCGTTGTCAATGAACTTATTCAGTTGACTCTAACAAGAAAACTGCAAATTGCACTTAGTGACGTGGGATTCAAATAAAACTGCAAAGCGTCAAGCAATGGGAGCAACTCGGCATCAGCCTTGGCGTCAATCGTTTATACAATTGAGTTGTTGTACGAAGTGCACAAAATACCGTACTCTGTTGCTCATTTGATGTTGTATATTGATCAGATGCTGCACTGTACACTTTGTCTTGATGGCAGCGAATGCCCCACCTCCCAGGTGCGCCTCCTCAAAAAGGATCTCTTCATTGCGGCACCGCCCGTGGCTCAAGGCAGTCCTGCCAGACGGCGCGGGGTTACACAGCGGCGCCATTTTCGACCTGTTATGCCTCTGGCCATCCTGATGCATCGCATTTGTATTGAGGGCCCGGTGCGTTTGCGTGTCTGGTTGGCACTTTCGCCCTGGGCGCCTCCCCTTGCTAGTAACCGCAGTTTTCGCTCCTCCTGATTAGGCAAAAGGGAGGCGGTAGTCAGGAGTTGGCATTCGGGATATAGGATTTTGAATTTGGGAGTTGATAGTCATGGCTGTTGAGCGACGGATCGCTGGGCTATCGCATTGGTAAATCAGCTCGAAATAGAATGAAATGGTTCTGGTCCTGAGTTGGAGGAGTCCACGCAGAAGCGAATATGCATTCCATTTTCTAAAGGAACGGCTGCGGTTGAGGGAACTGCCATCTGTACTCAATGACCCTTTTTATACAAAGCAAATTTGTAGTCCGCCTAGCTCGTGTTTATCGACAAAGCCTGTTTTTAAGCTACTCGACGACCAACTGATGCAAAAATTGTCTCACAAAACTGATTTCATTCTTTTGTGACAGAGGGACTTACTACGCTTGCATTCTGGGTGCGTGTCTGTTTACAGTGGGTGCCCGGACATGCCGACGTGGTGGAAAACGAAGCAGCGGATAGCCTGGCGGCTGCAGCCAGTGATGGGTTGGGAGATTCAGGCGCTCGAGCTCCGAGGATAGCCCATTGTGTCCAGGCTACCGAGTGGCGCGTGACCAAATACTACAATGCACGGGCCAATCATGACTGGCAACGGACGGCAGCGCTGCATTGCGCCTTGGCTGTGATTTGGACGTTCACACCTTCCCTTGACTGGGCAAGACCCTTTTTATGTGCAGAAGTCGCGTTTCTATGTCCATTTTTGGCTGACGCATTTCCGTGTCGCTTCTTTCCTTTTCGCTGCCAGTTCTTTGACTCATGAGCTTGCCGTATGTGTGGTGGGTCTTGGCGGGAGGATCGCGCACATATTTTCTTGGGTCGTGCGGCTTTTTCAAATGCGCGTTTCACATGCCATGAATCTGCGAGGTGTTTGATAGATGCAACAATTCCGTGGGACGTTTCTGCGCTAGTGTCACAAGGCCTTGAGTCTTGGTGCGCTTTCTAACGTATTTTCGATGTGGTCGGGCTCTTGTGGGACGTGGGTCATCTGATGCAATGTACACTTTATACTGATGGCATCAAGTCAGGCTTGGTTTTTACGCCGTAAAAACTGATCGTATTTACGTTTTTACGCGTAAAAACAGTTTTTACGTTTTTACGCGTAGAAATGCGTAAAAGTACGTAAATACAACGTAAGAACTGCCCGGTGTACATAAGGACAGTACATACAGACTTACGGAGTCCGGAGAGTGGCAGCCAGACGCCCTGGAAGGGGCAGAAAACGAGTATTTGACAAACACCATCATCGCCCTTGCCAAGGGCGAGGTGGACACTGTGTTGCGGGTGCTGGATATGGCGGAGGACTGATCATTGTACGCAACTTTCATCACGTAATCTGGGCGTCCCAGGGAGCCGTAGAAACGTCAAAATAGCCGTAAGAATAGGGTCTTCTGCAAGTTTACGTTTTTACGCGTAAAAATGTAAACGCAAACGTAAAAACCAAGCCTGACATCAAACGCCCCACCTCCCAGATGTGCCTCCTTAAAAAGCGCCTCTTCATCGTGACCACACCCGTGGCTCAACTTGAGCCGCTCAAGGCAGTCCTGCCGGAGGGCGCGGGGGGGCACAGCGACGCCATGTTCGATTTGTCCTGATGCGGGCCACCACGATACACCACGACGGCCTTGGGGGCCCGGTGCCGGTGCGTTTCTGGCGGGCGCTTTCGCCCTCGGTGTCTCCTCGGTGCCTC
The DNA here is from genome assembly GCA_905146915.1 of Ostreobium quekettii. NCBI lineage: Eukaryota > Viridiplantae > Chlorophyta > Ulvophyceae > Bryopsidales > Ostreobiaceae > Ostreobium > Ostreobium quekettii. The sequence goes on from CAJHUC010002837.1 coordinate 4,140, forward strand.
GGTGTCAGGAACTGCAAGTTCTTCTCCTAATTAGGTAAAATTGAGATTGGAAGTCAGGAATTCGCATTCCAGTCTTAGCAATTTTAAATTGAGAAAAATAATCACAGCTGCTGGGCGACGGATCGCTGGGCGATTGCGTTGATAAATCCATCCGAAATAGAACGGAATGGATCTGATCCTGAAGCAGTTCATACAGAAGTGAGCATACATCCGATATTCGGCAGGAGTGGCAGAGACTGAAAGAACGGTCATCTGTGCACAATGACCCTTTCGCGACAAAACGAGCTGGCAGCATTCATCTAGCTCGCGTTTATCGATATAACCTGATTTTCAGGGCAGCTTGACAAACAATTCATGCAAAATTTGTCTGCGAACCAAATTGCTTCACTGCTTCGGGACAGGGGAAGCAACTGCGCGGGCACTGATTTTATTGTTGGTAAAGAGCGAATCACGTTGATCTCATGAACAAATTGCATGGGGCACTTAGTGATGCGGGATTCAAATAAAATCGCCAAGGGCACAAACACTAGGAACAAGTCAGCAAGATTATCAGCTTTCCAAGTGAGATGTCGTATATGATGAGCAAACAACCATATTTTGGTGGCCATCTGATGTTATGCGCTCAGCAAATGGTGCGCTGTGCACTTCGTCTTGATGGCACCAAATGCCTCACCTCCCATGTGCGGCCCCCTGAAGAGTGTCTCTTCGTTGCGGCCACACCCGTGGCTCGAGGTCGTCGTGTCACGGAGCGCGGAGGGGTACAGCGACGCCATTTGCGAGCTGGCCTCCCGCTGCTGGCCATCCTGGTGCACCACCGTGGGGTTGGGGGCTCCGCGACTCTCTGATACTGGATGGCGTATGCCCCCTTGGCGCCTCCCTTCTCCAGGAACGCCAATTCCTTCTCCTAATGAGGGCAAAGGGGAAGCCAGGCATCCGGGACTTAGGATTGAGATGTCTGGTATTTCTAACCATTAGGCGACAGTCTGCTGGGTGATACCATTAGTAAATCGACTCAAAATAGAATGTAATAAGTCTGATCCTGCGCTTGAAGGAGTCGATACAGAAGCGAATATTCGCCTAAATTCTGGCAGCAGTGGCAGAGATTGAAAGAACCTCCATCTCCGCAGTAGTCCATTCTATGCACATTAATTAATTAATTAATTAATTGGCGATGCTGCGATTCCGAAATCAAGGATGACCTGGCATTCGCATCGCGCGGCCGGAGTGAGGGCGCCCTGGCCTTGTGTGTCCCGGCTGCCCTTCTGCGAGACACGTTCCGTGCGGGTTCCAGAATCGAATTCCTCAAATTTATCACATTATTTTGACGAGGGCAGGAAGGGTCTAGAGGTGGGCACCCCTGACTGGGTACCGCAAGCTTGAGTACACGGCAATGATGTACAGCCGAGCGAATGGACAACAGGGACTCTGTCCCTTGTGTCTATCCCGTTCATCAATGTCCTCGGTGCAGTGCCTGTTGCCTCATCGCCTCTTTGCGCGCCCAGTAATTGATAGTAGTCAGTCAGTTGTGTTTAAATGGTGTTGTTGAGAGTGGTGGGAATTCCAGTTTCGCTTTTGCAGCTGCGCCTCCCATTGATTGATTCAATGGAACTCGCCTCGTCGCTCTTGTCACGCAGTTTTTGCTGCACAACTCAAGGGTGTAGCCTCAGCGTCGACTGCGTTGAAGAAAAGCGATGTCCGTACATTGAAGGATGATGCACGGCACAAACAATGCCAGCGAATGCGCGATTAACTCCGGTCTCTGTCGAAGATGGGGCAGCGATGGGCATCCCTCCATTTTTCCTTTTTCTCGTCGTGTTAGGCCCCCCTTGCCACTGGGCTGGCCCTCTCCGCGTCATTGCCGCGACCCTTCCTTGCTTCTCAAGCACGTTCATTGTTTCGCAGGCAAACTCATTGGCTTTCATTTACGCTTCTCTGACTGGCAGACCTTCGTTAAACCAACCAACAAGAAAACATTGCCCCCGATTCGCTTTTGTTTCAATGTCGAGAAGCCATGTGTTGCTGTTGATCACGGCAAGGACAAAGTGTTGCCCATCTGAGTGCAGAGTTGTGAAACGGATAAAATGTATGTATGCAACTCACTTTTCTTTCCTCTTGCTCTTCGCCTCCCCATCGCCTCTACGGCATCTATATGTCAACAAAACGGCATAATAGTGAGCAACTCACCACATAATTTGAACAACTTCCAGATTACAGTCAAGTGAACAGTTCAGGCCCTATGGCTCTTCCCTCCGCAACAATACCATAACATGTAGTTCCCCATGCATTACTGTCAATATCGCTATTGTGCTTTTAGTTGTTGCAACAGTAATAATTACTGTTATGGTGATTGTGACGATTCTAGTGACGCGTGATGGCGGAGCAATTCCCAAACCGTTCCAGTTACGCTCAGCACCAGCTGGTCTAAATTGACCAGATATTTCTTGATATTCATCGCCACTAGCTTGACGTATTGCTTACCAGTCTCAGCAGCGCCAGAGCAGTAGCTTCCCCTCACATTTAACAGCCTGCTCCAGAAATTGGTAAACAATGTCTTTGCGTGAGCATGCCGTCGTGCTTTCTCAATCACTTGATTTTTTTCTCCGCCTTTTGGCGCAATCCACTCCAGCAAGTCTGACTGCCATTCCCGGGACTCCGTAAGTCTTTATGTACATTATGTATGTGCGTGGACGGTGTTCGCGCTGTAGTTACCTATTTTACGCATCTCTGCGTGCAAAAATATAAAACCATTTAGAACGTAAGGATGCAAATACGATCTGTGCTTACAGCGTAAATAAGAAGCCTGTTGTTAGATTAGCCATAGTTCATCTAAAAATCATTTGCACCGCGGCTTAGGACCACAAGATTCTGGCAGAGGGGCTTTTGAGATTCCCTTCGCTGCGCAATTTCAATAACCCTCCGATTTGGTTCGGTTCAAAATGAGAACACACTATTCCGAGCTCTTTACGCATAATAAGCTACACGCAGATTCAATTTATACAGATTAGCATACGTTGGATCATAGAAGTCAGAAGAGAATTGAAATGGCGTGATACTGGTGACACGCTCAGCGTCCATCAATCTCATTTTGTAGCTGTAATGTGTGTAAGAAACGTCAGCTTGTGTAAAATTAGGGGAAATTTGAAGCTTGTGCAAGCAGCTGTTTTGGAACGTCCACAAGCATTTTCTCAGTTAGACCGCCATTTCACCATTTCAACAATTAATTTGCAATGGAAAATCAAAAAATACAAATGGGAGATTTGCGTTATTTCGCGATCCTTGCATAAGAATGGAGCTTCAGCTCAGTGAATTCGCTCAATGGAAATCTTGACCAGTCATAATGCTGGTCGTGTTGAAAAACTAGGACTCAATACGAAGACAGTGGGGAAGGGTTCCTCCAATCCAAAAACAAAGGGATGTGCGCCAACGGCCTTGGCTGCTGTATCGCTTCACGGGCTCGACTCCAACCACAACGACGGCGCGCTGATCCCAGCCGCCAAACCCCACTCACCCCCTCCCTGACCCACCGTTCCTACCGCGGCTTCGCGCGGCACTGGACGCCGTGGCGCCTTTGCGTCTCTGGCATCGACCAAGCTGCGCTCAACGTGGTGCTGGTGGCGTCGTTTCGCTGGGCAACGGGGCGAAACACAACGCAAGAACTCCTCGCACAGAAGAATTGACCGAAACACGTGAAGGGAAGAGCGGCACGCCTCAAGTTACCCACCTCCAAGCACGCCGAAAGTAAGCGCGAAGCACCGCAGAGTCAAATGCAGTCCGCCGCCACGTTCCGGGAACCGCAGCACCGCGGATGCCGAGTCGTCCCCGACGACCTGCTGCCCCGCCTCCCTGACCCTGTGGTTCCCTGCCGTATGGACCTGCAAGGAAGCTGCGGGTGTCCGAGCCCTTTTCCTCGCGGCAGTCCCCTTGCCTGACGCACCGCCTCCTGTCGGTCGATCGCCGCGTTGCCGAGAGCCGCGGGGCAGACCGTATGCAGAAGGTGAGGCTCCCGGGTCAGGGAGGAGCCGATTCGAAAGCGGGATCGGATGCGGAGACGCTGGCTGGCTTGATGTGCACGTGGCTGGTGTGCGTCAATCTCCCGTTGTCATTTCTTCATGAACTGTTGTGATTGTATTGTCAAATTTGACAGTTGCCTTTCAAACACACAAAACCGCTTGCACAATTAACTGGCGATATTGGGCAACGATACCGCACATGTGCATTGTTTGGAACCGTATTATCTGTGCACGAAGACAGTGGGTTCATTAGTGGGTGCTGTCGCAGGCGGCTCAGATGGTAATCGGTTTCAATAAGTACAATTCACGAGAAGGCAGCTGGTAGCCTACAAATAAATACAGCACCTAATGTTAATTCTATTCGTAATTAATAATTTACCTATAAAAACGTGCACCAAGTTTTGCATACATTGTTCTTGGACTGCCTTCAGAATGGATACGAGTTTACTGAAGGCGGTTCTGCGATAAAGCCAAAAAAATCATGGTTTTGACATGTTTCCCCTGAACCGAGAAATATGCCATTGATATTCCATCGTGTTCATTAAGTTTATCATACATCGACAGGACCATACTGAATGGCTGACTAAGGCGCTGGTCAGAAGTCCCGCAGCTTGCTTCTGGTGGGCCGAATGTCGCATAGCGGCCTTAGTGCTTGTTCAGATTTGTGCGAGAAACTAATGACTGGGTAAAGTCACCGCAAAGCTCTACTTCCTCCGTCCGGAATTAATTGTCCTCTATGACTTTGGCACCATACTTCTCTATCACAAAATACTTTAGTTTTCAATGAAACCTCTTCAAATGTTGTGTTTATGTTTCGGGAGTATACACTCAAAATTTCAAGTCGATCTATCAAGTATTGAGAATTTGGCAGTACTTTGTACCAAGGGGTCTCAATCCAAAAAACCACCCGTTCTCAACGAAATCACCGAAACGGCCGTTTTTCGCGATGGTGAGGGGCACGCCTTCCCGGTGGCGAAACAAAGCCGCCTATACAGAACTTTCAACGCCGTTCAGACTGAAGGTTGGGGCGGTCCTGATGAAGAGGCAAGGCGACAGAAAACGGGTTCCGGCGAGCTTGATCGCCGAACTCGCCGCGGCTTACGGCTGCAATTCGAGGACGATCCGGCAAATCGGAGCAAACTTCAAGGCCCAGATTTCCGGGCGAGGAGTTTTCGACCTCCATCGCCGCCATCAGGGCAACTGCAGGAGGCGTCCCAGTGCTGCTGATAAGGTGAGATCGATGGTGTTGGCGATCTCCCCGGTTAGGCGGCGAACAAGTTGAGAATTGGCTACCAAGACAGATTTGCCGAAATTGACAATTTTTGAGCACCTGAAGGGAATGGTTGCAAGAAGGATGGGCAGGTGGATCAAGCCATGTCTCACACAAGAGCAGAGATAGCTAAGCTGCGCTGGATTGTTGGCCACAAGCAAAAAGTTGGCCGGAAGTGGGAATGTTCGATTTTGTAAACACGATCCACATCAATGAAAAGTGGTTCTATGTGATGAAAGATGCCCAAAAAGCGTGGATTGTGCCAGAGGATGGGCGTCCCGGTGCTCCAAAGGTATAGAGAAAAGCTTTTGTGAAGAAAGCGATGTTCTTAGCTGTCTTAGGGCAGCTCCACAAGCGGCCAAACGGGGCCAAGTTCAATGGATTGATTGGGATCTGGCCATTCGTGAGGGAGGGTTTGGCGGTGCGTTCAAGCAAGCATAGGGCTGTCAGAGAGGCAGAATTGAAGTTGGATTTCAGTGGATGGGGATACTTGGAGGGACATGATGGTATAAAAACTCTTCCCTGCCATCAGAGATGCCTATAAGTGAACTTGAAGAAGCATGTTGTTGTCCAAATTGATGGGGCAAACCGCACACAAAATCATCAATTCCAGCATCGATCGAGGCGGAATACTCCAAGCAAGGCTACAACATAACTGTGGAGCAGCAGCCAACACAAAAGTCCAGAATTTTACGTCTTTGACCTTGTTTTTTTTTCATTCGTTGCAAGTCCGTGCATCGCATATCAAGGAGGGAGGAAATCTGCAGATCCTGATGCCACACTTCGCCATGATGGGGACAATGACTTCCCCGTGCCACATGCCGGGACATGTAGGGCGCAAATCGGCAGGGATCTTCCATGGACTTGGAATGTGAACGCACATTTTTAGACAAGGCAAGGCGCTTTTTGGGGGCTGCTTAGAGGGGTCGGGACTAAGCTTTTGTTTGAAAACTGGGAGTTAAGGGTTTTGGGACCCAATCTTTCTAATTTTAAGCCCTTTTTGCAATTTTGACATCGTTCATGTAATGTAATTCATCATTTAAATAGAGGACAATTAATTCCGGATGGAGGAAGTATATGATATGAGAGTAGGTCGGGGTGGTCTTGCCTGGGTCCCCGTAAGGACCTAGGTGCCCCACGAGGCGGGTCCGCAGCTCAAAGAGGGCAGGAGCCCCACACCAATAACCTTTACGTATCAGTCAGTACATTTGCGGATGCCTAGTAATGCCCCTGGAGATTGACAAGCAGGTGATCAAGCATGGAATAGAGGCCTTCCTTACTGTCATTTGTTTTGCTCATTGTGTTACAGAAGCGAGCTGGATGAGTCAGTCATCGACACTGGTATCCTTGACCGTTAAATAGATCTGGACCAAACCCAAAGGCAAGGAGTTAGGGCGTTGCTTTGCATCTCACGCCTGTGCTGCAAACCGATGGCCCCAATTTGCACTTGTGTCTGTTGGGTTCATTATTTGTGTAGATTGCATTGTGGCTACTTGCTTTGTGAATGAATAAGTAGGTTGAAGGGGTGTGCTTCATTTGCTACATGGCTTATTTAAGAAGGGCAACGTGACTACACTATTCTAGTCTATGCATCCCCCTCCTATGACCAACAACAAGGGTGCTGAGCAAGTGTTAACACCACCCACATATACACTGCTCCTAACAATAAGCAAGAGTAATGTGGTTTACCCTCACTTGTGAGGTCTGGGCGGCCTGACTCATTGGCCACCCATGACGATGGTCCCTAGCTCTCAAATCCTTTAATTACATTCGTCACATGAACATGACGAAACATTGTCCTTGCACCTTAGAGGCGATGTTGGTCCCCATCCCAATTTCCATATGTGGCTGGATGTTCTTGTTACTCTAGAGAGCTTGTTTGTCCTATGATCCGAAAGGAGGCGCGGTTTGTAATGGCTATCAGGCGCTTACGTTGACACACGCACTCGTGATTGCTTGTCTGGCACATTGCAACTTTGAAGCACAAGCGCCCAACAGACTGAGCTGCTTTCCTTAATGTGTGCGTGATAATTGGACACACGATATGCTTTTCGGCGCTCTATGCATATGGATTGTTTCTTTTTGTGTTCTGGAATAATCGCGCCTTGGAAGGAATCGTCTGAAACAAGAAGTACCACATTGCCTTGAGGGTCTAAATTCCATCTGTTGCACTGTTGAAATCGACTTTTAGCACAAAGGGAGGCTTTGTGCATTCTCAGATCCAACCATCCGTTTGGATATAATTTCCAGTGCATAGTGCTCTTTATGCTTGTGAAGTTATCGCAGTGGTGCCGGGTCTCCAAATTCACGTTTATTGCATTAGTAGTATTTGTTATTGTGTTGCATGATATGTTTATGCCAACGAATCCGACCGCTACAAGCCGTGATCAGACACAAAATTGTGCCCCACTATGAATGCTGTTTGTTCACTTTTGAAGTGGACTAAACCCAGGACTGCTTGCTTTGTGCTGCTATGTGGCACTGAGTTTCTCAACAGTGGCTCCTAACTATTGCCCAGGATGGAGGCAGACACCCATTGTTTTTCGATTTCAGCAATGCTGAAGAATGCTATTAGAAGAATGTACGTATACGTATGCAAGAAGCTTCCCAGTCAACTTCGATGTCCATTGAAATTTCAGCCATAAGGTATGTTTGCTCTCAGATTCTTGGGGTGCGGTATTGTGATTCAAAAGGAATAGGAAGAAGGAGAGGGGGAATGGTGGGGGTGGGGGTGGGGGTGGGGTGGGGTGGGGGGGGCAGCAGTCGCATACGTCATAGCGGTCATGTGACTTGCTTGCAGCAATGAACAGTGCAATCCACATAACAAACAGCCTTGAAAGCCGTCTCTTAAACAAAAAGAGACAGATCGTACAATGGGTACTCTGTAGCACAGCAACACTAGTGAGGTGTGGAAATGTCAAGGAACTATGCCTTGTTTGTGTGCCTTCCTGTGTGCAAGCTGCCATTGCGACTACATACCGGCTGGCCACTGTGAGCTTTGGCTACGGAGATGAAATTCAGACAGCCCTGGGTGGATCAGCATTGGCATTGACATGCAACAAGCTTTGTGCTCGCTCTTTCTTTCCTTTTTGTCTTGCTTGCAGATGTCGCGATTCGTTTCTTTTGGATGCAGGAATCCGCTGCAAAGTGTTCGACCAGCGAGTGTAGGCAGCAGGACTGTCCAAGATAGTATCAAACTATTTGCATCAACACCGCTCCAAGTATCAGGAGAGCACCCCTTGAGGACCCTTGCCACATTCCAACAAATGCAGTAATGCAAACGTGGAACCACCCATCACGGCATGCTCCATGGCGCTGCGGGATCGGCACGCGACGGCGCATTGCCCAACAACGGGCGCCGCGGAGAGTCCCGCTACCATTGTTGGGACCTGGCTGACCTGGCAAAGTGCCACATCACCGTGCCAATTTGATGGGCGACCTCCCCTCCCTGTGTGAGGAGGGGTGTAGTATGTACGATAGGGGAGCCAATTGAGGGGATTTGGCTGTAACGAACGAATGAGGACGGCTTTGGGATTGGTTCATAGTTGGGGATGGCGGTGGGAATAGGAGCTGAGGAAGTGCGGGAGTGGGTAACGTACGTGGGTATCCGGTGGTCTAGTTGGTAATGATGCATGGTTGGTATGGGTGGCGGGAATAGGAAGTTGGCTTGGGGAATGAACACAGACCTGGCCAGCCCGTGAAAGTGGCCAAGTGGGGATTCTGGGTACAGCAACTTGTGAACCGTCGTATCGCCAAGCTACAAATACCACTCATTCCATCTGTAAGGACGGGTTTGGTTTGTGTGTGAAAGGCACGTCCTCCTTCCTCGCTTGACCAGTTGTGAATGCCTTTCGTACCCCCTGGGTCGCCGCTGTCCAAAGGCTCAGTGCAGAATCGAGCCACCCATTCACGACACCTGCGGACTGCATAATTCGCACCACATGCCAACGATTTCTGGCTTTCGAGTTGGTTCTCTTCGGACTGGCGAAGCTCCGTGGGGACAGACCGAGGCAGACGGTACGCTATGTCGACACCGCCGAACGGCACTGACTCCACCAGCAGAGGCTGCGATAGGTCTGGCTGGTGGGATCGGTGCTTGGAGGTCCGTTCTGTGCTGGCACGTTGCACGATTACCCGCCATCTCTTTGGGTCCAAATCAACCCATCATGCTATTTCTCCAGTTGTGTTGCATAGAGTTATTGCCTTGGCTGTCGCGCAGGCAGAGTGTCGGTTTTCCGACCAACAACCAAAGCGCACCATTTGACATAGAGTGTCACAAAACAAGGCTACAAAAGGCCGGTTCAAGCTGGCAGCCGCTGACCTAGTAGCAAAGTAGAGGTGGGGGCGTCTGTGATGCCCTTGCCTCAAAATATCTTGCCTAGTGCTACTTTTAATGTAAGGATTGTGTTCGCTGTAAAGAGTGCAATGAAAAGGGAGTAGAGTGATCTGGCGTCTCACCCTTCCATTCATATACCCACACCACTCACAAGAGCCCAAAGGTTTATTTCGTTTTTTGGAGAAGACAAGGACATATGGAGAGCTTAAAGCACATGGTTTGGGCCACGACACCCTCATTTTTCTTGTTGCATTGGCATTCTTATGGATACCAAAATGAATTGTACATGAATGATGATAGCTTTCAGGTAAGACTGTAGGCATTGATGCTGCCCACCGATGAACGCAAGGAAGAACACAGGGATACACAACATAACTAACTTCAACAAAAAAAATGTGAATTCCAGGCTTCAAAATCGTTCAAACTTAGAGTTTTGCACATTTTGCCTGGCAGCTGCAAGCGCATGTACTGGCTATGCACATGAGAGTGAGGAGGGCGAGGGAGTGTAAAGCTTCAATGCAAAGCGGGTATTGGAAGCTGCGCAAAACCAATGAATACAAACAACCCACTGCATCATTATCTTCAACCACAAAAAACACGCGTTGGTGCGTGTTGCATTTAGCAGCAGCATCAACTGCTAGCTTGTGCTTTGGCTGTTTCTCAACTGATTCGTGCCTAATACAAGATCCATATTCTTCCCACGTGTCCGGTCCGTCCACTAGGACCCAATCTCTATCCATAGTCACAAGGCACACCACGTCGCCGCTTTGGCCCGAGGCCTTGAGCGCTGAGCAGGTCAACTGCTGGACAGAAGCATCTGTCGACGTACTGACCAACGCCCCAGAACACGCACATTGTATCTGCCATCGAGCTGCATATGTGGACAATCACAGTGGGCCACAGCACGTCCTTTCCATCCGGCAGATGGGGGGCAAACTTCTTGCTCTCACCTTTTGTTCAGAATTCGGAAAGGGCCGGAGGTAAGAGTATACAAAACCTTAGGGAAAATATGAATATGAACGTTACCCAGCATGTCCCAACATGCAAAATAGCAGTGATAATTTTTCGCATGTACGTAACTGCACCTGTTCTTGGGTGTACAGCCTGTGCTCCACAGCCTCAATCTCAGGCTTTGGTTGTGAGGGTGAGGGCTGTAAAGGCTTTTTCATCGCTGCAGTCTGTGGCCTTGCACATGCATCAAAGCAAATTTCATCGGATTGCAACTTACAGCTTGGGTACCGATATCGGGATATCGATATCCCGGCGGTTTCGGTGGTCATTGCAATAATAGGCTAGGTGAGCAGAAGCTCCCAGAGCGCTGGCCAGCTCTCAAGGCAAGCAGGCGTTGAGGCACTCTATAGTTCGCTGGAGCACAGCCAATGATATGCAAGTGCCGGTCAATTCCAGCCGGCAATTCAGAAATTCCCTGCAAAAACTGTGGGCCATCAATAATCAAAGGGAACTCTCGACCCTCAAGGACCACGTTATGACAAGGTTTCACAGAAAGGGCACCTTACGACCGAGCGGCGGACAGATATTCCTGTTGGCACACTTCCGCTCACCTGCTAAGCCGACTGTAAAGGCATTGCAAAACCATGATGCAATGCTGCTGATTGGTGCTTTTGAGAGATGAGAGCGTGAAATTCATGAAATCTGAAGTCCATTCTTCCGCGCTTGAGGAGGCCGGGGATGGCGGCTACAGGAGCAGATAAGGCGCACATATAAATTATGTGAACGTGTATGCTGCCCGTCGATGGACACTATGAGAATTCGCAAAACTGTTGGCAGATGACGGTCCACAGCTCTCAAATCGAAACTACTCGCATGTGTGTCGCCAATGATTTGGAGCTATCAAGATAACCACATTGCCTCTTCGAGGTGGCTTCGCACCGTTGACTCCACGCAAGAATCTGGCAACGGATGCTCAGATATGACAGGAACAATCTTGTAGGTTGCTTCGCCATATTTTATAGAGCTTTGTGGTGACTTTACCCAGTCGTTAGTTTCTCGCACAAATTTGAACAAGTACTAAGGCCGCTATGCGACATTCGGCCCACCAGAAGCAAGCTGCGGGACTTCTGTCCAGCGCCTTAGTCAGCGATTCAGTATGATCCTGTCGATGTATGATAAACTTAATGAACACGATGGAATATCAATGGCATATTTCTCGGTTCAGGGGAAACATGTCAAAACCATGATTTTTTGGCTTTATCGCAGAACCGCCTTCAGTAAACTCGTATCCATTCTGAAGGCAGTCCAAGAACAGTGTATGCAAAACTTGGTGCACGTTTTCATCGGTAAATCATTAATTACGAGTAGAATTAACATTAGGTGCTGTATTTATTTGTAGACTACCAGCTACCTTCTCGTGAATTGTACTTATTGAAACCAATTACCATCTGAGCCGCCTGCGACAGCACCCACTAATGAACCCACTGTCTTCGTGCACAGAGAATACGGTTCCAAACAATGCACATGTGCGGTATCGTTGCCCAACATCGCCAGTTAATTGTGCAAGCGGTTTTGTGTGTTTGAAAGGCAACTGTAAAAATTGACAATACAATCACAACAGTTTATGAAGAAATGACAACAGGAGATTGACGCACACCAGCCACGTGCACATCAAGCCAGCCAGCGTCTCCGCATCCGATCCCGCTTTCGAATCGGCTCCTCCCTGACCCGGAAGCCTCACCTTCTGCATACGGTCTGCCCCGCGGCTCTCGGCAACGCGGCGATCGACCGACAAGAGGCGGTGCGTCAGGCAAGGGGACTGCCGCGAGGAAAAGGGCTCGGACACCCGCAGCTTCCTTGCAGGTCCATACGGCAGGGAACCACAGGGTCAGGGAGGCGGGGCAGCAGGTCGTCGGGGACGACTCGGCATCCGCGGTGCTGCGGTTCCCGGAACGTGGCGGCGGACTGCATTTGACTCTGCGGTGCTTCGCGCTTACTTTCGGCGTGCTTGGAGGTGGGTAACTTGAGGCGTGCCGCTCTTCCCTTCACGTGTTTCGGTCAATTCTTCTGTGCGAGGAGTTCTTGCGTTGTGTTTCGCCCCGTTGCCCAGCGAAACGACGCCACCAGCACCACGTTGAGCGCAGCTTGGTCGATGCCAGAGACGCAAAGGCGCCACGGCGTCCAGTGCCGCGCGAAGCCGCGGTAGGAACGGTGGGTCAGGGAGGGGGTGAGTGGGGTTTGGCGGCTGGGATCAGCGCGCCGTCGTTGTGGTTGGAGTCGAGCCCGTGAAGCGATACAGCAGCCAAGGCCGTTGGCGCACATCCCTTTGTTTTTGGATTGGAGGAACCCTTCCCCACTGTCTTCGTATTGAGTCCTAGTTTTTCAACACGACCAGCATTATGACTGGTCAAGATTTCCATTGAGCGAATTCACTGAGCTGAAGCTCCATTCTTATGCAAGGATCGCGAAATAACGCAAATCTCCCATTTGTATTTTTTGATTTTCCATTGCAAATTAATTGTTGAAATGGTGAAATGGCGGTCTAACTGAGAAAATGCTTGTGGACGTTCCAAAACAGCTGCTTGCACAAGCTTCAAATTTCCCCTAATTTTACACAAGCTGACGTTTCTTACACACATTACAGCTACAAGATGAGATTGATGGACGCTGAGCGTGTCACCAGTATCACGCCATTTCAATTCTCTTCTGACTTCTACGATCCAACGTATGCTAATCTGTATAAATTGAATCTGCGTGTAGCTTATTAAGCGTAAAGAGCTCGGAATAGTGTGTTCTCATTTTGAACCGAACCAAATCGGAGGGTTATTGAAATTGCGCAGCGAAGGGAATCTCAAAAGCCTCTCTGCCAGAATCTTGTGGTCCTAAGCCGTGGTGCAAATGATTTTTAGATGAACTATGGCTAATCTAACAACAGGCTTGTTATTTACGCTGTAAGCACAGATCGTATTTGCATCCTTACGTTCTAAATGGTTTTATATTTTTGCACGCAGAGATGCGTAAAATAGGTAACTACAGCGCGAACACCGTCCACCCACATACATAATGTACATAAAGACTTACGGAGTCCCGGGAATGGCAGTCAGACTTGCTGGAGTGGGCAGAAAGCGCACTAGTGCGCAGAAGCACTTCTGCTCGACGACGTCGCTGCCCTTGCCCAGGTTCAATTAGAACACCTACTGAGTAGCCGGGGGAAACGGCGCATTTGGAATGACTGAGCAACTGGCAGGACTTCCGCTTAGTGGTTTGCAAATTTACAGAAGTTTGAGCAATCACGAAGATTGGGTCTTTCGGCATATCGCAAATGATTTAACGTGGCTTCTGGCAGGAGACGCACTCGAAAGGCTAGGGCTGCGCCAAAAGGCGGAGAAAAAAATCAAGTGATTGAGAAAGCACGACGGCATGCTCACGCAAAGACATTGTTTACCAATTTCTGGAGCAGGCTGTTAAATGTGAGGGGAAGCTACTGCTCTGGCGCTGCTGAGACTGGTAAGCAATACGTCAAGCTAGTGGCGATGAATATCAAGAAACATCTGGTCAATTTAGACCAGCTGGTGCTGAGCGTAACTGGAACGGTTTGGGAATTGCTCCGCCATCACGCGTCACTAGAATCGTCACAATCACCATAACAGTAATTATTACTGTTACAGCAACTAAAAGCACAATAGCGATATTGACAGTAATGCATGGGGAACTACATGTTATGGTATTGTTGCGGAGGGAAGAGCCATAGGGCCTGAACTGTTCACTTGACTTTAATCTGGAAGTTGTTCAAATTATGTGGTGAGTTGCTCACTATTATGCCGTTTTGTTGACATATAGATGCCGTAGAGGCGATGGGGAGGCGAAGAGCAAGAGGAAAGAAAAGTGAGTTGCATACATACATTTTATCCGTTTCACAACTCTGCACTCAGATGGGCAACACTTTGTCCTTGCCGTGATCAACAGCAACACATGGCTTCTCGACATTGAAACAAAAGCGAATCGGGGGCAATGTTTTCTTGTTGGTTGGTTTAACGAAGGTCTGCCAGTCAGAGAAGCGTAAATGAAAACCAATGAGTTTGCCTGCGAAACAATGAACGTGCTTGAGAAGCAAGGAAGGGTCGCGGCAATGACGCGGAGAGGGCCAGCCCAGTGGCAAGGGGGCCTTAACACGATGAGAAAAAGGAAAAATGGAGGGATGCCCATCGCTGCCCCATCTCCCACAGAGACCGGAATTAATCGCGCATTCGCTGGCATTGTTTGTGCCGTGCATCATCCTTCAATGTACGGACATCGCTTTTCTTGAACGCAATCGACGCTGAGGCTACACCCTGAATTTAAACACAACTGACTGACTACTATTAATTACTGGGCGCGCAAAGAGGTGATGAGGCAACAGGCACTGCACCGAGGACATTGATGAACGGGATAGACACAAGGGATAGAATCCCTGTTGTCCATTCGCTCCGCTGTACATCATTGCCGTGTACTCAAGCTTGCGGTACCCAGTCAGGGGTGCCCACCTCTAGACCCTTCCTGCCCTCGTCAAAATAATGTGATAAATTTGAGCAATTCGATTCTGGAACCCGCACGGAACGTGTCTCGCAGAAGGGCAGCCGGGACACACAAGGCCAGGGCGCCCTCACTCCGGCCGCGCGACGCGAATGCCAGGTCATCCTTGATTTCGGAATCGCAGCATCGCCAATTAATTAATTAAATAATTAATTAATTAATGTGCATAGAATGGACTACTGCGGAGAGGGAGGTTCTTTCAATCGCTGCCACTGCTGCCAGAATTTAGGTGAATATTCGCTTCTGTATCGACTCCTTCAAGCGCAGGATCAGACTTATTACATTCTATTTTGAGTCGATTTACTGATGATATCACCCAGCAGACTGTCGCCTAATAGTTAGAAATACCAGACCCCAACATCTCAATCCTAAATCCCGAATGCCTGGCTTCCCCTTTGCCATCACTAGGAGAAGGAATTGGCGTTCCTGGAGAAGGGAGGCGCCAAGGGGGCGTACGCCATCCAGTCTCAGAGACGCGCGGAGGCCCCAACCCCACGGTGGTGCACCAGGATGGCCAGCAGCGGGAGGGCAGCTCGCAAATGGCGTCGCTGTACCCCTCCGCGCTCCGTGACATGACGACCTCGAGCCACGGGTGTGGCCGCAACGAAGAGACACTCTTCAGGGGGCCACACCTGGGAGGTGAGGCATTTGGTGCCATCAAGACGAAGTGCACAGCGCACCATTTGCTGAGCGCATAACATCAGATGGCCACCAAAATATGGTTGTTTGCTCATCATATACGACATCTCACTTGGAAAGCTGATAATCTTGCTGACTTGTTCCTAGTGTTTGTGCCCTTGGCGATTTTATTTGAATCCCACATCGCTAAGTGCCCCATGCCATTTGTTCATGAGATCAACGTGATTCGCTCTTTGCCAACAATAAAATCAGTGCCCGCGCAGTTGCTTCCCCTGTCCCGAAGCAGTGAAGCAATTTGGTTCGGAGACAAATTTTGCATGAATTGTTTGTCAAGCTGCCCTGAAAATCAGGTTATATCGATAAACGCGAGCTAGATGAATGTTGCCAGCTCGTTTTGTCGCGAAAGGGTCATTGTGCACAGATGACCGTTCTTTCAGTCTCTGCCACTCCTGCCGAATATCGGATGTATGCTCACTTCTGTATGAACTGCTTCAGGATCAGATCCATTCCGTTCTATTTCGGATGGATTTATCAATGCAATCGCCCAGCGATCCGTCGCCCAGCAGCTGTGATTATTTTTCTCAATTTAAAATTGCTAAGACTGGAATGCGAATTCCTGACTTCCAATCTCAATTTTACCTAATTAGGAGAAGAACTTGCAGTTCCTGACACCGAGGCACCGAGGAGACACCGAGGGCGAAAGCGCCCGCCAGAAACGCACCGGCACCGGGCCCCCAAGGCCGTCGTGGTGTATCGTGGTGGCCCGCATCAGGACAAATCGAACATGGCGTCGCTGTGCCCCCCCGCGCCCTCCGGCAGGACTGCCTTGAGCCACGGGTGCGGTCACGATGAAGAGACGCTTTTTAAGGAGGCACAACTGGGAGGTGGGGCGTTTGATGTCAGGCTTGGTTTTTGCGTTTGCGTTTACATTTTTACGCGTAAAAACGTAAACTTGCAAAAGACCCTACTTTGATGGCTATTTTGACGTTTCTACGGCTCCCTTGGACGCCCAGATTACGTGATGAAAGTTGCGTACAATGATCAGTCCTCCGCCATATCCAGCACCCGCAACACAGTGTCCACCTCGCCCTTGGCAAGGGCGATGATGGTGTTTGACAAATACTCGTTTTCTGCCCCTTCCAGGGCGTCTGGCTGCCACTCTCCGGACTCCGTAAGTCTGTATGTACTGTCCTTATGTACACCGGGCAGTTCTTACGTTATATTTACGTACTTGTACGCATTTCTACGCGTAAAAACGTAAAAACTGTTTTTACGCGTAAAAGCGTAAATACGATCAGTTTTTACGGCGTAAAAACCAAGCCTGATTTGATGCCATCAGTATAAAGTGTACATTGCATCAGATGACCCACGTCCCACAAGAGCCCGACCACATCGAAAATACGTTAGAAAGCGCACCAAGACTCAAGGCCTTGTGACACTAGCGCAGAAACGTCCCACGGAATTGTTGCATCTATCAAACACCTCGCAGATTCACGGCATGTGAAACGGGCATTTGAAAAAGCCGCACGACCCAAGAAAATATGTGCGCGATCCTCCCGCCAAGACCCACCACACATACGGCAAGCTCATGAGTCAAAGAACTGGCAGCGAAAAGGAAAGAAGCGACATGGAAATGCGTCAGCCAAAAATGGACATAGAAACGCGACTTCTGCACATAAAAAAGGTCTTGCCCAGTCAAGGGAAGGTGTGAACGTCCAACTCACAGCCAAGGCGCAATGCAGTGCTGCCGTCCGTTGCCAGTCATGATTGGCCCGTGCATTGTAGTATTTGGTCGCGCGCCACTCGATAGCCTGGGCACAATGGGCTATCCTCGGAGCTCGAGCGCCTGAATCTCCCAACCCATCACTGGCTGCAGCCGCCAGGCTATCCGCTGCTTCGTTTTCCACCACGTCGGCATGTCCGGGCACCCACTGTAAACAGACACGCACCCAGAGTGCAAGCGTAGTAAGTCCCTCTGTCACAAAAGAATGAAATCAGTTTTTTGAGACAATTTTTGCATCAGTTGGTCGTCGAGTTACTTAAAAGAGTCTATGTCGATAAACACGAGCTAGGCGGACTACAAATTTGCTTTGTATAAAAAGGGTCACTGAGCGCAGATGGCAGTTCCCTCAACCGCAGCCGTTCCTTTAGAAAATGGAATGCATATTCGCGTCTGCGTGGACTGCTGCAACTCAGGACCAGAACCATTTCATTCTATTTCGAGCTGATTTACCAATGCGATAGCCCGGCGATCCGTCGCTCAACAGTCATGACTATCAGCTCCCAAATTCAAAATTCTATATCCCGAATGCCAACTCCTGACTACCGCCTCCCTTTTGCCTAATCAGGAGGAGCGAAAACTGCGGTTACTAGCAAGGGGAGGCGCCCAGAGCGAAAGTGCCAACCAGACACGCAAACGCACCGGGCCCCCAATACAAATGCGATGCATCAGGATGGCCAGAGGCATAACAGTTCGAAAATGGCGTCACTGTGTACCCCCGGGCCGTCTGGCAGGACTGCCTTGAGCCACGGGCGGTGCCGCAATGAAGAGATCCTTTTTGAGGAGGCACACCTGGGAGGTGGGGCATTCGCTGCCATCAAGGCAAAGTGTACAGTGCAGCATCTGATCAATATACAACATCAAATGAGCAACAGAGTACGGTATTTTGTGCGCTTCGTACAACAACTCAATTGTATAAACGATTGACGCCAATGCTGATGCCGAGTTGCTCCCATTGCTTGACGCTTTGCAGTTTTATTTGAATCCCACGTCACTAAGTGCAATTTGCAGTTCGCTTGTTAGAGTCAACTGAATAAGTTCATTGACAACGACAAATCAATGCATCCGGAGATATTTCCTATGTGCCAAAGCAATAAAACCATCTGTTTTAAGACAAACTTGGATCAATTGTCGTTGATCTCCTTGAGAATCAGGCCTCGTCTGCAAACGCAAGTCAAATGAATGCTATTACATTGTTTTTTCCAGCAAGGTTTACGGCACACACCGGTCAATTCTTTCGATCGCTGCCAGTTCTGCCAAAATTGGATGTGCATTCGCTTCTGTATGGATTACTTCAAATGAAAGATTGGATACATGTCATTCCATTTCGCATTGATTTACCAATGCAGTCGACCAACAATCCGTCGCCCAGCAGCAATGACTACCAAATTCAAAATCCTAAACCCTGAATGCAAGCTCCTGACTTCCTTTTCCCCTATCATATAATTAGGAAAAGAAGATACTTCTATTTCTGGAAAATTGAGGCACCCAGGGCGAAAGTGCCAACCAGACACGCAAGCGCACCGGCACCGGGCCCCCGCACCCGTCGTGGTGCTTCAGGGTGGTCAGCGTCAGGACAGATCGAACATGGCGTCGCTGTGGCCCCCCGCGCCCTCTGGCAGGACCAACTCAAGCGACGGGTGTGGTCACGATGAAGAGACACCCTTTAGGGGGGCACATCTGGGAGGTGAGACCATCAGGATGAGGTGTACAATGCACCATTTAGTCAACACATAACATCAGATGAGCACCAGCATGTGGCCTTTTGTTCATTACATACAACATCTCACTTGCAAACATGATTGAAACCAAGGTTGATGCCGAGTTTTTCATATTGCTTGTTCCCGTTACGCATTTATTTGAGTCCCACATAACTAAGTGCAATATGCAACTTGTTCGCTAGGGTCAACTAGATACGTTCATTGACAACAATAAAGTAGTGCAAGCGCAGCTACTTGCTCTGTCCTAAAAACCAATGAAATGATTCGTCCTCGGGACGGCTTTTGCACTGATTTGCCTTGAAAATCAGGCCGTATAGATAAACGCGAATTAAATAAATGTTGGTAAATTGTGTTGTGGAGAAAGGGTGGCTGCGCAGATGGCAATTCTTTCAATCTCTACCACTCTTGTCGATATTAAATGCATATTCGCTCCTGTGTGGACTTCTTCAAGTGCACGATCAGATGATCAAATCCATTTCATTCTACTACCTCTGTCCCAAAAGTTTTGTCGCTTCCCTAATCTTGCCGTTACTTTGCAAGATCGACTCAGAGAATGAACAGGCACCAGAGCCGTATTTTTTTGTCGATTTTGGGTTGGTGTTGATCTTAATCATATTTTCCACCGTCACGCAGAGGAGTCAACAGTCCAATCAAAAGTGTCCTTGGGCAGGGCCACGATTCCCGGTAGTTCTGTGCTCATGTTACCCTCATGCATATCAGTCTATTTCCATCAAATTTCCAATGGAACTTGTTGTAGGAAATAAATAGGCAATGCTATAACTTTCGAGAGCTTCAACACGGCTTCGGCCATTCTATTTGTGAATTATCCCTTCTGCTGTGCTAATGCATACCTTTGAAATGTTCCGTTTAACAATTGATCCTGTTGGCAATAACCTATGCCGTTTTGGGATCAGCGGTGGTATTTGCAGCCTTCCTATACTTGGTGTGCCGCCCAGGTCCATGATCCTCCACTGATATAGGTGTCTCTTGGGCTTTGGCCACAAGATATGCAGAATTTTGTTGGTGCCCCCCAAATCTGTAATAAACCAAATTACTCGTTCTCTTGATTTCTGCTTTGATATCATCAATATCTTTTGGGAATAACAAAACACCAGGTCAATCACATTTTACCCATGCTCAGCCTGAGGTCCTAGCAAAATTCGAAGTCGCACTTTAGCTCCTCCTACTCATGTATTACAAGAATGGTAGCACCTTTTTCAGCTTTTGGGAGCTCCATAGATAGCTGTCAGTAAGGTGCATCAAAGTTGTTTCGGTCAAGTTTCTGACTTTTGTGCAAATTCTGGAAACTACAATATTTTGGGGATAGGAATATAATTTCATATTGATATATCGTCAAATACCCCAACAATCAGTCGCCCATCAGTTATGACTACCAAACCCCAGCTTCTAAATTCTAAACCCTGAATGCGAGCCCTGAGAAAAGGCCCAACCTCCGGGGACGTCCCCAGGGATGGCAGGGACGACCCCGGCGACGCCCCCAAAAGTGGAGGGTAGGGGGGGGGTCATCCCCAAATTCCATCCCCGCCTGGCACAGCGATTCCGTCCCCAGCGTCCCCACAACCCCACGTTGCTAAGCGTCCCCAGAATTCGTCACCGGCCTATAGCACGATTCCGTCCCCAGCGTCCCCACAACCTTAGGTCGCCGGGCGTCCCCATTGGAGCTGGGGGCCTCAAGGGCCTCAAGCATGTGGGGTGGGGGGGAGAAATGCGTCCCCGCG
>CAJHUC010002838.1:0-15954 GCA_905146915.1 Ostreobium quekettii
ACAGGATAGTTAATTCCATGAACAGCAACTGATTGACTGATTGCTTGGCTTTCATTTCTCTTTAACTTCATGCAAAATTGCCAGGCATCGCTGAATCAGTCAAGGGAAAACACATCATGCAGAATAAATGCAATGCAGAAACACTTCTTGCTTCCGCACCCGTTCACTAACTGGCGAGGACACTTCTATCCATGTATTGTCGTCGACAAACGCTCCTTGACACTAATAATTGGTGGAGTTCAGGACTTTGTTTGTGTGTAGCATTGGATCTCAATGAAAAGTTCGGGTACACTGCATCGCCTGGGCAAACAATAGGGAGCCGACGGCCAGCATGCTACCTGTTAGGTAAAATGAATGATGTTGAGTCAGTCAGGGATCTTGCCTTGTTATGTGAAAGTTGTTGATGACAATAGGAATCTGCCGGCTACCTCATTGCCTTTTTGTGTCAAAATTAATGATAATGATGACAGTTCATGATGGCGGTGAATCAGATTTTGTTTGTGTTGTACATGAGATTTCAACGTACTGATCACAGACTCTACTTCGCTCAGGCAAAATAGGAACCTGGAGGCTACCTCATTGCCTTGTTATGTAACACATGTTGATGGTGATGATGGTGAAGCAGTTGACAAATGCAACGCGCCAAGACAAAGAGGACTGCCCTCGGCCCCTCCCCCACACACCGCCGGCCCCCCCAGCGAGACAAGACCTAACGACACAGCCGCGCTCCTTCCGGGACCCTCCGCATTTTAGTCACCAAACTCGCGCGTGGAGGCGTGGGCGCTGGTTACCGGCGCCATGGTGCGGTGGGGCCGCATCAGCGGCCTGAGCGCGTACCCGAGGCTCAACGAGGAGATACGGAAGCAAACGTACCACGGCGCCGCCGGTGAGCCGTCTGGAAAATTTCCTCTCCCAGTCCAACTTTCCTTGTCGCTCAGCGTTTCCTGTTGCTCAGCTTTCCCCTCCCTTCCCGCGTGTCGGGTTCAACACCTCGTGACGCCCCAGTTGCGCGTGTTGGGGTGGCCGACTGGGCCAGAGAAGGCGGCGGCTCGAGCGCCGCGTCCCGCTGGGCCTCAAGTCCCGGCACAGTTCTCGGCCCAAAGGCGTGGGACAGCGTGCCCGGGGGCCCGCACCCCTTGGAGGCGCAGCTGGATTGGCCGTCAGGGCAGGTGCGAAGCTGGGCGCCTGTAAATTTGCCTTATAGCAGAGTTTGGGTCCATTTCCGTCGAAAGGGCGCGAGAAAGGCGGGGCCCAGCTTCGAGGCCGCCCGGCATCGTGCCCAAACGTTCGCCTCAGCTTCCGGCTCTGCGGCCACTGCAACCGCCGAACTGCGATTCCCTGGTCCCTGGCGCCAGTGGCGAACAATCCCTTGCAGGGCTTGCGCAAAGCGGAGGCAGGGCTCGACGACACGACACGGTTGGGGGCATTTTCTGTTGGCGGTTCCCAAGAGCGCACTTGGACGCTAGCGGACGACGGAATTGCCAATCCGCATGCAAGGTTTCCGGGAGGGCCATCCTGTGGCTCCTCGCTGCTCGGGAGGCGCTGAACACTGGAGACCTTAAGGGTGGCCCACGAGGGATGAGTCACTCGGAGCAAGCCTCGCAGCTTGTTGGGCGAAGGGCCCCGCCCGTCATCAGAGATGACCCGTGTGTCAGGCGCCCCGTCTGGTGACAAAAATGCAAAGCATAACCCTAAGTATGTAAACGTAAGTGCCCAACGCCGAGTATCCACATTAATCTGGAAACCCGGAGAGCACTCTCTGCTGATTGCACCGGAAAAGGGTTGATTTGGGATCCAGGAAAGAGTGAAAGGGCAAGTAGGTAGATGTCAGGGCAGCGTAGCCGACAGCTCCTTGATTTTTTTTGGGAGAAAGAAAGTGTTTTTTCGCCAGTTCACCACAGTATTTGCTTGGTTAATGTGCAGCATCTTTTTCACGGTTCGCTGAAAGTGCCTACAGCATTGCTCAGTACTTAAAGTGGTTGAAGCAATGGGCCACCGGTGAGCGGTGTTTAAGTCTCTGACACGAGTCTGGTCTTGTGTCCAGTGCGCCACGAAGTATTATCAGCGTTCCTGAGACGTTGCCAACCGTGGTTGATCAAAACCCTCCCACTCTAAAAGCTGTGTTCCATATAAGAACATTGATCACATTGGTTGGCTAATGGATAGAAAAATCCAACCATCCAGTGATAATACATCTAAAATAGAGAACAGAAATAATCTGATTGCAGACAGCAAAAATTCTACTTTTAGTACGAGTGACGCTTCTTGTACACATGTTTTTGCGATCCATTCCTAAAACGAAATCACAGCAAGCATATCAGAAAGTCCAAATCCCCAAGTCAGGGTCAAGCTGCTTATATTAAGAACGCAAAGAACACACATGAGGAAGTCGTCAATTGATTCACGTTGAGCGACGTGAATCGCACATTCGGTCCATTTTCCGCAGCTTCAGAGGCAAGCTGATCTCCGCTGTGTGCCCCTTTCGCAGTCACCCTTTTGGGCATCTGCCTGGCGGTCACGCTGTTTTCCCACGAGCTGGCGCATTTCCTGCAAGTCAGCCGACGCGAAGAGGTACGCAGGCGCGCCGATTTTCCTGCCCGAAACATCTCCTCTGGTGGATTTTCAAGGGGAAGACTGTGGCTGAGTGAATCGCTAGTCCTCAAAAATGTGTTTAGAAAATTGGCCGTTCCAGATATTACCGGGGACAACATTCGCGGGCACGCCAAGCGCACATACGTACTTCATCTGAAATTCTGTGACCTGGGGCGAAAACTACGACAGCTGTGTTTCCTATTGACATGTTTATTCAAACTATAGTTGCAAAAGTTCCGCTGTGACGTTTTGGGCCGCAGAGCCGTGCAAACTGACTGGGACAGCACTGTCTCTGAGCGCTGCCATTTGATTTCCACCATGCTGATCTGTGGACGAGCTTGCCGCCGAGGTGCTGTGATTTTACAATGGCATGAGATTCTGTAAACATGACGAAATTATGACTACAGGATGCTGAATGCGTCAATGCAAAAATTCTGGACATTGCTGTATGGCCCGCAAGTGCACACTTTCATTGCCATCTGGCAGTGTATTTGGGCGAAGGAGCTTGTAAACAACTATGATTCAAGCGCGGGATGACTACCAACGTTTGCAGATGAACGTGGATCTGAGCCGCGGCGAGAGGCTTCGAATTTTCGTGAACATGATATTCCCTGCACTTGCTTGCGCGGGTAAGACAAAGGCAAATGTGTAGGGAAGGTATTTCTATTTTTTTGAACTGCCTCCTGAGTATTACGAATTTTTTTTCAAATGATTGGCAGTCTTTTGCGAGCAACGAAGCAAGTCGTCCAGCTTTGATGTCGAGCAAGCTTGTTCGACTGTAAGATTGCTAGTATACGATCAACCTTCCGCATGTTACTAACCTTTGCTGATGTTTGGAGATATATTGCAAGCAATGCAGCATGATGTCCAACTCTGCTGTTGGAACAGCCTTGTTAAGCTTAGCGTGGTTGAGCCCAAATTGTAGTGGGGTTTTAATTCTCTTTACTACAAAATCCTTTATCCGTAAACGACTTGAATATCAAAAATTGTGCTTGCAATCTCAAAACCAACAAAACAGAAAAAGTACTTGTTGCTACCATGCACGCATCTATGAACTTATACGCAACACATGCGCGCCAGCCGCTGATAATTGCTGAGGATACTCTGTCATCTCAGTTTCTTTCTAGAAATGATAAGCACTTCATCAAATTTCTATGGAATATGATAGGCTTTGGGGGGTGGGATGCAATGAGTTCAATTTCGTGATTTGGCTTGTTCAAATGGATGTGGCACATCATAATGTCAGGTGAGTCAATTGCAATACACAAGTAAATGAGCTCCACTTATCTTGTAATATATTCATGTTGAATTGTGTTTTGTGTGCATTAGCTAATGAAGTTGATCGTATGAAAATATCCACATCGACTTATTTCAAGTTTCGGGTAATGTCGAATTAGACAAACCATTTCCAACTTCATAAATTTTCCATTTAAATTGCGCAGCATCAATCTTACATCGCCAAAGGCGAAATTTCAGTCGCTTTCTTACGACAGAAACAACACCCCTGCAGATAAAACTGTTGAACAAAAGGCATCAGGAAAATCTGTTGAACAGCAATCGAATCAGAAAGACAGCAGAATTCAAGTATAAAAGGACATTTACTCGTGTCCACTGTTTATTCGCAGACACAGCGCATTACGCGTTTTCTATCACTGGCTGACGGCCATTATTTTGGGAACCCGCAGCTGTGAATTTGGACACCTTGGACCTTTCGGGCACTGTGGAGTCTGACACACGCTTCGCAAAACATTTGGAGGTCCACAAAGTGCGCCTGGACGCTAACGGTCGACGCATCGACGGCAGGGAGTACCACTCCCAAGAGGCGGGTAGCCATGAGGACATGTACCTCTTCGAGGCGATGAAGGTGCCTCGCAGCCGCGCATTAAAATTGAGCGCTGTCATGCACACGTTGTCCCAAAGCTGTATGATTTATACAAGTTGCATGAGTGTGAGGTTATGCTAAGTTAACATTAAGTTAAGCTGTAAATTATGTGGCGTCCCAGTAAAGCTCTCGAATTCTGCATTGATCTTTAACTCTAAGCAATTGAAAATTGAATTGGAATTTAAGGCTTATGCAAGGAAATACGAAACTAACACGTCGGTACTGTTTCAAACATGAAATGTGTAAAATATCTCTATGATTG
The DNA here is from genome assembly GCA_905146915.1 of Ostreobium quekettii. Taxonomy (NCBI): domain Eukaryota; kingdom Viridiplantae; phylum Chlorophyta; class Ulvophyceae; order Bryopsidales; family Ostreobiaceae; genus Ostreobium; species Ostreobium quekettii. Next base: position 4,737 of record CAJHUC010002838.1, read on the forward strand.
GATGAATGTGTCTCGCACGTTGCGGCCATAAATTGAGTTTTTCCAGAGCATCAGGGAATCAAATGATACACCCTTTTGTGTGTTGGTGCGTAGAAGTACTTCCGGGTGCGTGGAAGTACTTCCGCGCACTTATGCGAGGAGGAAAGGGGAAATTCCACATTTGTGCCGCAACTACATGGCAAGTTGGACTTGCCGTAACGTTGCCTTAAAGAATTTCCACAGCGGCATCAGGCAATTGTCCATGCAAAGAGTGCCTCAAATGTGATATTATAGATCCCCACAGAAAACGAGGGCAATATTGCAGATGCCGCTGTATCTCATGGTACATCACCCACGCACAAATTGCTGTAGCCCATTGCTTAACTACATCAAGTAAAGGTTTTAGTGGTGCGATCCCAGATTGCAAACAATTTCGTGTGCACTGCAGCAGTAAATCAAGAGATTGTAATCATCCACATTGGTGAATTTGCGAGCTTACTGTGTTCTGTCATGCAAACAGCACATCAAGGAAATAGATGATGAGACAGAGAGGCACGAGGGTTGCAATATTTTCGGATACATTGACGCCCACAAAATCTCTGGAACCTTCCATTTTTCCATCCACATAGAAAACTTCATTCTCATGTCCGAGGTGAGGCTTTCCGCTATTTCAGGAAAATGTGGTACAACCAAGGACAAAATGCTGCGCCTTGTGCTAAAGGAGGGTATTCTTGCTATTGCTGATCAAGTTGATGAAATTTGTCCTATATGGTGAAATATTCCACTGTTTATTCTGTTGCATGGATGCAAGATGCAGGAAAACTTAAGTCACTAAAGAATAATTCAAATGCCAAAATTTGTATGCATGAAGTTTGAAAGGAGGGATGCAGTGCAATTCTGACGCATGAACTCACCTGATAGCTCTCATGGAGGAGAAGCAACTGGGGCAGTGCTACCTTTGGCAGTGGGTAGAATCCATTGACACTTTGGCAGCAGCGTTCTAAATGAATCAACGTCAATCAAATCTTACTACAATTCGGGTATTCTGAATACAGAGTTCCAATACTATAGTATAATTGACCTTTCTTTTATTTTCTTTTTGGTATTTGGGGAGCGTGGGCGATGCAATCCAGCTCAGGCCCGGGCTGCTGCTTTTGATCTGATGGGACAATCGCACAGCTGTCGCAGTGGATATACTGTGCTCTCAGGAAACATGAAACGACAAATGAATTTTCAAAAATTTGGTGTGGGCAGACGCACAAAGAAATCGAAAAGGCAATAAGGCAACGTCTGAAGCACATCGATGAGAATGAATCACAAACTATAGAGGTGCGTGGAACCGCGAGATGCGATGTCTTGCGTGCATCTTCTTTTAATATAGGGAATTTGAACAAGCTTTGCTGTTGATCATTTGCGCTTCCCCATGTGCTGCTAACATTGCCCATAAAATCGTGATTAGCAGAAGCTGCATTGTTCAAATGATTTTGATTATTGAGGCTTTGAGATTGTTGGGAGCTTCAACAGATCACACTTGTGCTAACGTATGTGTATCATCGCGCGAAGGTTGCGCAGCACTCGCGAAATGGCACACAAACTGCTCCATTCGTTGCTTTTTGGAAACGCCGTTTTTTTGTAAGGCAGTTTCAACAGGTTCACCTTTGCAACGACAACAAAATTGATATGTTTGCGTAATGTACGCATAACACACGTGTTTGGGGTGGCATAGCATCGAAATCACGCTGCAATCGCACGATTGCCAAGCACTTCACCAGAACAAAGGTGCGAAGCGAAATTGCATGAAACGGTCATCTGTATATTTGCTGTATATTTCATTATGTCGACAGCTTTTATTGGATTGATATGACTGCACATATTTGCGTCCTTATTACGAAAACTGCCCTTACGAACTTGCGATGGAAAGAATATCGCAATGTGGGAATGTCGCTTGCCGCCGTGCTTTCAGCGGATTTGCTGGACCTGCGTGAGCTTCGAAGTGACTTCCATTTCTAAAATGCGAGAACAGAACCTATTTTTTACTTTTATAACACCACATGAAATCCTGGGTGTGCATAGATTGCTTGCATATCTTAAAAGATCCTTGTATTTTGTTGTAACTGCTGTTGAGGCGGGAAAAACTGCCCGATGAGGTGAAAATTTCTGACCGAATTCAAGAAAGTTATCAAAAATAGAGGCAAAAATGAATCAAAGTATTACACAAAACAGGGATGTGTCATACGTTAATAGCATGTGTGCGTAATAAGCATGAATGTTGAATGGAAATGAACACAGAACATATCCTGTTGCCGCCAGGTGGAACACGACCTGAGTCGTATCAATGTGAGCCACGTGATACACAAAATGGCCTTCGGACCAGATTTTCCGGGACAACAAAACCCTTTGGATGGTGAGCAAGTAGGGATAATAAAGATTCACAAATCGCAGAGGCGTGCACCAGAAACTATATGTCGAAATATCTCCAGTGCTGTCATCCAACTTACGGATACGGGTATTGTATACTACAATTAAATAGCGCATTGCAGAAGATTATTTCCGTATTTCAATTTCATTTTACACCATTCAAAAGAGAGTGTGAAGCGAAGATCCGTCCAGAGCGTGACAATCCCTTCTGCGACAAGTTGTCCTCTCGGTTAGGGAACTGATGTTCATCAACCGAAAATAAACATACCATACTACATATAAAATGAAAGTATACAATTGCCAAGGGTACATACTTTGCAACAATGGCATTGGAATGCGCAGGATTCAAAAGGGCGGTCCACAAGGACAGCGGCACTTTCAAGTACTTCCTGAAGATCGTGCCCACTAGGTACTCGAGACTCGACGGTACGTAATCTACAACTCCCAGTTCCTTCGGTGACCGTGAATCATTACCCATGTCCAAATGCATTTAAAATGTGACCCATGGGGTTGTGAAGTTTCCGAACTTTAGACGCCTTTCTGTAGATCGGTAACCAGGCTGCCATGGCTTGCGAACGGCTGTTGGAAAAGGCGAAGAATCGCAACCAAGGTCCGAGGCTTGGCTTGTTCAGCAAATGAAAACAACGAGACTTAGTACTATGCACTATTGCATTATCGCAGTTAAAATTTGTTCAGAAGTACACGTTTTGTGGCCATGTAAAATCACTCAAAGCGATTCAAAACGTGCAAAAATCATGTGTATCCACTCAATCGCTATTGCACGATTTGGCCCCATTCTCATATGATAAATGCCCGAGTTGACACGATTTCTGTACCTTCTTAATCGTGTTGCAGGGTACAAGATTTCAAAACCGTGTATTTGGCCTGGTTTCTAACCAGTGTATACCATTCTTTTCATGAATGGGTGGCAGCGCGTGCCGGGTACTCTGCGTCAAAATGGCAGCACCATTTGTTGCCGTACTTTTCAAGGACACTCTGGAGACATTTGGGTTGGGACACGCAGGCTCAGAGCTCCGCACCAACCAGTACTCCGTGACCGAATACTTCCGGCCGTCTTCAGGAGACGATTCTGCGCTGCCGGCGGTTCAGTTTCTCTACGACTTCTCGCCAATTGTCGTGGACATCGCTGAGGTGCAGCGCTCCCTGCAGCATTTCGCCGTCCGCCTGTGCGCGGTCATCGGTGGCGTCATAGCCGTCACAGGTGAATGCCAATCTCGCGTATGGCGCTGGGGCGGTACAGTATGATATTTATAGCAAATAGGATAGCAAAGCAGTAAAACAGAAAATGGCAAATTTGGCTGCATTATAGCAGCAGAATTGGGAAGGATCTATGTGAACCATCCGCTAGCAAATGTTGGGGTTGGAATTTTGCCCTTTGGTCATGTAAATCAGGCAGAAGGAATTGTGGCCATCGTTGGCAGCCCATGCCTTTGCCTCTGCGCATATAGGTGCATGGATAACTGCTCGATTTGTAGATTAGCAGAAATTCCAGTTCAGAATGAATAAAATAGACACGTGTGCTACAAAATTTCGCATAGCACCTCATGGGAGAGGGCTAGCTGATCGGTTACTCACAAGGCAACAAAAATAGAATTCCGACCTGGCAATCGCAAATTAACGGAACAATCAGTAAGAACTTTGTTAGATAGATTGGCAACCAAAGGCGCTTTAATTGTCGGAAAATAATCGAGAACCCTGTAATGGGCAATTTGGGATTTGATTCCGTCGTTGTCTCAGAGCATTTAAGCACCAAAATTGTACCGCTCTTGCCCGAAAGGGTATTACTGCATATCTCACACGCATTACTGGTAGAACGCGGCATGTCTGCGATGCCATTGTGACTTAAGATGACGCCGTCGCAGTGACTGGGACATCAAAAGAAACAGCTGTGGTGGAATCAATTTGTGTCAAATGGCATCGATATTGGCATCGCAAACGGGCTGTTGTCTACCGGTGCATGTTGCATTGAAGTGTTATTCAAATTAAAATATGTATTGAAGCGAAAAATTTTGAATACAGCATGCATGATACATGAAAGGGGCATATATCACTTTGCCAGCCGCGGTAAAATGCGATAACCGTGGTCAACTTCCTTTTTCTTGCACCCTAATATGCACGATTACAGATTCGATAATATCGCTGGGGGATTCAAAAAGTCCAGGAATACTTTTGAGGCCTGCTACCATCCGCTTGGCCATTTTCCCTTGACCAATACAACTACACAAACAAAAAGAAATTGCGGTGGAAAAATAAATTAAAATAAAATCGCAAATAAAATTCTAAATTGCGGGAAAACGGCGCAAAGGATGCTCACCTTTGCACATTGGCTGCGCCCAAAAAACACGGTGCAAGGTGACACAAGAAGCAATGCTCTTCATCTTGGTTTGTGCTCCAGGATTTCTGGGTGGTTGGGTGAATTGGATATTCAGCGAGGCCCTGCCACTCATAAGAGGGGAGTTGGCATCACCGCGTGCTCACCTCAACGCCAAGTCTTTCCAGTTCCAGGGGACTACCAAATGGCAATTGGCGGAAATGCGAATTTGAATATTTAGCGCTCGAAATGTATGAAGAGGGGTTCCTGGGTCTCTCGCACGGGAATGCTATGCCTTAATCTGATTAGTTCGAAATCATTTCTATAGCATATCGAATAAGAATGGAGAGGATGAACTTTATATTTTTTGCCGCAAAGGATTCTTCACGCTAAGTGCTTTGAATCTCGTCACGAAAATTTGATTTGATGTGGACCCTCCTTGCCAGGATTCCAATCATTTCGCCTTGAGTTTTTACCCATATTTTCAATGATGTGGACAATAGCTCGTCTTGTTAAGGTATTCTGGTAGGCTCCACCCCTTAGTATGTCCTAATAAGGTGCAGTACATAGTGTGAGTCATTGTGATGCACCCACCCTTGCAACAAATGATGTGCCACATATGCGCGTGCGTATTTATGCATTTTTACATAACAAAGAAAGAAAATACATTGACATATTGTGATCATTGTTTGAAACAATATATGTAGCACACGTGTGAAATCGAGCTCCATGTGAGAGCCACCTTGTTAGGCTACGCGTGGGCATCATTGGCCCGGCAATGAGTGTGGAATTCGAGGTACGTGTAACTCGCGTAAAAGCTGGAACACTTCCGTTAAGCTTCTCACATCACGTGAATGCAAATACTTCTTGGAAATAGTTTCAACCGCCGCTCAGCCGGCTAACCTTAACAGTTCCACAAATTTCGCTTCACGTCACTCCAAGGGGTGGAGGTGAGTATAGAAAAGAAAGGGTGGGTGGGTGGGGTGGGGGTGGGGGGTACATCAGAAATCGAGGCAAATAACATCTATTTTTGCTGTTTGTTCATTCTAATGCAAAGAATTAAAATGTATTTAAGGAATTGTTGTTATAGGAAAGTATTGTAAAGGTAGCGAGCTTGGCTTGGCTTGGATTCCAAGCAGGCTTGGTTTTTACGCCGTAAAAACTGATCGTATTTACGTTTTTACGCATAGAGTAGTTTTCACGTTTTTACGTGTAAGAATGCGTAAAATACGTGAACACAACGTAAAAACTGCCCGGTGTACATAGGGACAGTACATATAGACTATATAGAGTCCGGATACTGGCAGCCAGATGCCCTGGAAGGGGCAGAAAGCTAGTTTTTGTTAAATGCCATTATCGCCCTTGCCAAGGGCGAGGTGGACGTTGTGTTGCGGGTGCTGGAGATGACGGAGGACTGGTCATTGTGCGCAACTTTCATCGTGTATCATCGCTGTCCCAGGGAGACGCCAAAACGTGAAAATAGCCGCAAAAACGGGTCCTTTTGCACATTTACGTATTCGCGCGTGAAAACGTAAAAGAAAAAACGTAAACGTAAAGGCAAACACCAAGCCTGGTTCCAAGGCAACAGCGTGAGGGAAATCTGCTCCTGCCAAAACTTCATTTCCTCTTTTCCGATCGGCTCTGGATGGCAACCGACAGCCCTTTGGGTCTTGGATTTCGTTTTGCAAAGCCGAAGCGTCGCAAAAGCTGTATCGTGAACCCCATTTTTTCTTTCGAAGATTGAATACTCGAAACGTTTCATGCAGTGGGCCACAGTTTCCCCAGGGCGATTGCACACGCCTGAATGTGTCCATCAGTTTTTTTTTTTTTTTTTTTTTTTTAAGGTGTTCATCAAGTACCCTAGAAAACTGATGCGCAGGACCAACGGCGAGGTCACAGCACGCGTGTCCATTGCCAATGAGCTTAAAACACGTGAGCAGAGCAGCTGGTGCAACCGTGGATGTTTTTGGTGTTAAAGGCCCAAACACTGTATCCGTCCAGAATTGCATGAGGCAATTCGCTGAGAGGCTGCGTTGGCATCACGCACTTGTTGATTTCCTTCAAAATTGGACTGAATCGCTATGTGCAAGTTGACTAAGCATCCTTGAAATTTTGTCGAAGAACTGAAATGCAACGGACACTTGCACTTTCAACTGTTGTGCCTCCTCTTGTGCCAAGAATTCATGAATTTTCGTGCCCTTTCCCAGGCTTATTATTTACAGCGTCATTTTTGCGTTTGCGTTTGTACGTGTAAAAAGCATGGAAGCCGAAACGGCAATTCTTTAAACTATATTTTTTGTAGTTTTTATAGCGCGTTTATGCACCCAGCCTACATGCTAAGGTCGCAAACATTCATCAGTTCGCTGCTCCCTTGAGCACTTGCAGCACGCGTCCACCTCACCCCCGGCAAGGGCGACAACGCTGTCCAACGAAATGCCGTTTTCTACCCATTCCAGCGTGCCTGACTGCCGTTTCGAGACCTCCCTCAGGTCTGGGTCTGTATGTAATGTCTTTATATATGCTGAACCTGTATTTATGTATTCTCACGCGCAAAATAGCCTAAACGCGATTTTTTACTCTCTAAAGCAAACAACAAGCATGTTCATGCCGAACAGCCCTCCAAACGGGGCCTAGAACGGGTCACCTTGCGATTGAGCGTGCATAGCGCTCGGTGGATATTTACTGCTGTCGGCTTGGCGGAACTTCAGAGCTGTTCCTCCCGAAGCGAGCAGACCGTGGAGCTGATTTTCGCACCCCTTGATTGTTGATCGCGTTGGTGGCTTTGACAGGTCGACTGGCATCTCAGCTCCGGGTGGGATGCACAGGATGGGCGATTTCGCAATCACGGCGCTTTCAAAAGGGACCACCGCCATGCATGGCCATATGGGTACCCATATGGGTAAGGTGGCTGCAATGTTGAGACCACCAGAAAGTGTATGGAAAATTGCCACCTTGCTGCGCAGCAACCAAGAGCCCTCTGGAACCGGCTGCTCCAGGGACATGCCGTGAGGAGGGCTTTGAGTGCGGTTCTCGCTCCTTTGAAGGATACCTCCGCCACAGATGTTCGCCGGCGCCATCGTCAGATGCAAGATCACCACCATAAAAACAGACGGGTCTCCGATTGAGCGTCTGCGTTTTTCGTCCCCACATTTGCCCGAAATAGAATTAACTATCCTGTTAATGGGTTTTTGCGAAGGACGACGATTGGGAGGGCGCGCAACGGCCAGGTCGGGCCGTTCCGCCTTTTTGGGATAGTTTGGGCCATCCATAAGCCGGTTTTTGTCACCCCTGTACTCGGGGTCAGTGCTGCCCGACGCACCCAAGGGCGGTGGGGTTGATCCTTGTACCTTGGGCGCAGCCAAGGGGACCGGTCAAGCTGGTCCTTGGGTTTGGCGGGGAGTTTGGCGGCAAGTGGGAGTGCTATTTTAGGCGCGACCCTTGGCGCCCCCCTCATCTTGTTTCGCTTCGCGCCAACCTTTGGCACAACCCGGAACCACAGAGTGGTTCGACCTTCCGGCCTTTGTGCCGAGTCCTTTCTGTATGATCCCCAGCCCGGCCGAACAGTGGCTGCGGGCTCAGGCGCTTCGTTTCAACCAGCGCCTCCCTGACCGTCCTATTGAGGTCACGTGGGTTTCCGACCCCCGCTTACTCCCCCGCTCAGTCAACAACCGGGTCGCCAGGCCGGACTTAACGTCTTTTCCGGCGTGGTTCGACGTACGGGAGACCGGCCAGGGCCAGACCGTCGCCGCGGCCTTGGGACCCAACTCCGGCTATTTCCAGGAGTACGCGAGCTGGGCGCCGTGGGTCGTGTGGCAGTTCGACTACACGGCGGCCTTCGTGGACCTGGTCGCCCATCCGAGTCTACCGCCTTCGATCCGCGATCTTCTCCTGCCATACGTCTACGTGTCGGTGGCCATTACCGAACGGCAGGTCGACCAACTACGCCTCCATCAAGTGCACGCGAAGCACCGCGGCACCGGGCTCGAGGGATCCTGGCACGCGCTGCAGGCTCAGATCCGCCTCAGCGAACCCGAAGGCGGCTTCACCACCGAGACCATCGACGGGACGTTGGGCGCCATCCGCAAGGAGCTCCTCACCCAGGAGGTCAAGCTTGCGACCAAGGCGGCCGCGGCCAGTCGGGCATCCAAGGCGGGGAGCGGCGATCCTCCGGCCCATTCGAACGGCCCATCGGGGAAGCGGGGAAAATGCCGCAATCCTCCTCCAACGGCGCGTCCACCTCCGGATGCATGACCGACTTCCCCTATAATCGCACCCGCGGACGCCTCTTGGTATGGCGGAGGATTGGAGCGCCCTCGCACGTGCTTCGATGGATCCATTCAGGCGTCCCGCTGCCGTGGGGACCGCAGGGTCCTCCCCCGCCCTTCGACTAGGGGGAATACCCGATCCGTTTGGCGGAGGAGCGGGCGGGCTGGACGGCCCTCCGCGAGGAGTATTTGGAGATGGGAGCAATTGTCAAGGTAGCCCCCGGTCCCGATTCGCGCATTTCGCGCGCTTTCTTGGTCGAGAAGGGATGGGAGAACGGGGTTATGAAGTATCGTTTATGTGTTGATCTTCGCCGAGTTAATCGGCATCTCCGCAAGATGGGCTTGCGATATGAAAAACTCCGCGATTTTGGTCATTTGTTGTGGCGGAAGGATTTTTTGGTGGGTTTTGACATCAAGGATGCTTACCATCACTTAAGAATGCGTTTGGAGGATGAATGCTTTTTACAATTTTGAATGGGCGGGGAGGTCTTTGCTTGCCGCGCCCTCCCCTTTGGGCTCTCCTTGGCGCCCTATTTTTTCACTCATTTTATGTTGGTGGTGACACGTTTTCTTCGCTCCCTGGGTTCATGTGCCAAAGCGGCTCGCAAGTTCCATTTTGGCCAGCTCGCGGGGAATGATTCGATCTACCGCTATTTTGTGCGGTATACGGTCGATGACCCCGCCATTCTTTTGGCCTATTTGGACGACTTTTTGGCAGCCATGAGCGATCCCCACAAATTACGGAAATGGTCCCATTTAGTTAGGGAGATCTTTGGGGCTTTGGGGATTCACTTCAAGGATCGAAAGTGTCAATGGGACCCCGTCCAGGTCAAGCGGCATCTCGGGGTGGTGATCGACACCACCGCTTGTCGGTTTTTCGTGCCAAGGGACAAGGTGGCCACCATTGCCGCCAAAGCTCGGGTCCTTCGGGCCCGGCGCTGGGTGGTGGCTCGCGATCTGGCCCGTTTCTGTGGGCTGGCCATTTCGGTTTATTTGGCCTTCCCACTTGCTCGTTTTTTCCTTCAGAGTCTCTACGGGGTGCTGCGGACCAAGCGGTCTTGGCGGGATCGGCTGCGATTGACCCCCCAAGCATGCCTCGATCTGGAGGCGTGGATCCATTTGGATCGTTATGACGGCCGCCCCCTCAATCCCGACGCCGTGCCCTACGTGGGTACCTTGGCTACGGACGCTTCCTTGACGGGTAACTCCCTTCCGTTCAAAATGTCCCATTACATGTGGTGAAAAATGGGGTTCAAACGTGTGTTTCCTGACTTTGACATCCTACCAATATCATATGAGTTGTGCTTTGACAATTCTGCAATATAGTACATATTAGGCTGGCTTGGGATACAAGGGACAAATAAGAGGTTTGGAGGCATTTTGGAGACAGTGCGGTTCCGCGATGGAGGAACCGCAATATGGAGATAGCATCATCGCGGAAGCGCACAAACACTCCAAGGTCCATATCCAGCCTGGGACCGGCTGGTGCGGTTCCGCGATGGCGGAACCGCACAAAAATCTCCAGGGTCCATTTACACCACACGACGCCTGGTATAATACCTGGGAATACCAGTGGTATTCAGGCCTCCTGGACTGACAAGCGGGGGATGGTGAAGGTGGACAAAGTCTGGAAACATACCAGTGATTTGCAGCGCGCGCTGTTGGATGGGATGTGTGGGAGGCCTCCACGGGCGACGATTACCATATCTTTGAAACCACAGCACACAACGCCAGAAGTAACAAAAATTTACAAAAATGTTGAAACAACAAAAAGTTACAAAAAATGTTCATACAACAAAAAGTTGCAAAAATGTTCAAACAAAAACATCCTAAAATGACTTGGGGACCAAAGGACCCGTACGCCCGCCGACATCCTATTGTCCCTGTCCACTACCCCACAACCCCTCGGCAACTAATCCCTACGGAAGGTGACCTCATCCGTCACAGTTCGCACCCGCCTAACGACCGCCACGGGCCGCTGGGGGTCGTCCTCGGGGGCCAAAGAGCACCCTTCGAGGCCCCACGACAAATCGAGGGCGGGGTCGTCATGCTGGGGATGGGGCCCGGCAGATGGCACAGGGTCGGGCTGCCTGCTGTGCAAGGGCTCCTCTGTATCGAGCCCACGGCGAGGGTGATGGAGCCGCCAAGCCGTGGAAAGGTCATCGTAGGAGGGCAGGCCGTCTCCAACGTCCACATGATGGACAGCCTGCGAGGGTGGGGCAGA